>CM076573.1:708022258-708305353 GCA_034641835.2 Pinus albicaulis | reverse complement strand
TAGTTCCATTCTCTGCAGTGAGAAAAATCTTGATGCAGAGAGAATTATAAGAGAAAAGGGCTAACTGGGTTACCGCTTTACAAGAATATGATGTAGAAATTAGACCCTCTAAAATGCGAAAGATTGTCAAGGTTTTTTGCGTAATGCATACGGTGAGCATCACATCCTATCTATCGAGGAAGATTCAGTAACAATGTGCAATACTCAGGTAAAGCTCAATGATGCACTTGATCTCAATATGATAGATCTTATATTCTATTTGAAGAATGGATATGCTAGGAATAAACTCGAGTTACAAAATACAAACGAGATTTAAAGATTAAAGGCAAACAATATGAACTTAATGATCACATTGTGAGAGAGTGAAAGTCATTTCTCATACGAGATGTGATCAAGAAGGGGCTTTTAATGATTATTTCACTCCTTTAATATAGAAAGGATGAAACCAGGAGGCTACCTGCCGTACAAAGTCAGCTCGCCTAAAAAAATATAAAATGTAATCTTCATATTAGATCAGATCAATGAAAGTATTTGTTTATGTGCAAAGTATTCATTAATCCAACTTTAATGTGTGAATATGCAAGTTTGGCGTATTCTCATAAATGTAGTAAAGTGGTTTGAAGATGAACTAATAAGTTTTGTTCACTATATAATCCCTGATTGAAAAGTGTACTTATGAAAAGTTATACTGTTAAATTAAAGCGATCTGAAATAATGCAGCAAAAATACACGAGTATGACAACAAGCAATTGTTTAAGCAGTTCCACGCCCTCATCTGGCTACCTGCATGGTCACATCCAAAAGCCTAATTAGGCTTTTACCTCTTCATTAAATGCTCAAAATGAATGATACCGTATAGAAAGCGCTAAAAAGAAAAACAAGCGCAAATCTTGAATACGAAAGGCGAGAATTAGTATAAAACGACTATTCATTCACCTCCATTGAATGAGTATAGTCCAAACAAATCGATCTTTCTAATTAGTCTCAGTGGCTGCCACGATCAAAATCAGCGGAAAACTACTCGATAGATATGCATCGATGGTTCTGTACACTCCCAACCACTCCGCAGATGATTCAATACCCAAAAATCAAAAAAAATCGTCCCAAATGGACTTTCTTAGCCAAAGTTGCTAGGCTAAACTGAGAGTTTGCCTAGATCTCACTCCAGCTAAGTCTCGAGCTAGTCGTAAGATAGCTCGACAAAATATGGAGTTAGGCGCTACGAATGATTGTGGAGTCTCGCCAATCGCGATACTGGATTGAGGTAGTGTTTAATGTTAATGTTTGGTCACATGTCGTGATTTCCGTTGGAATATACGTTGGAACGAACTGTTGCATTTAACTTTATTTGTTACGGTCCCGCATAATGTGACATCGAACATATGGTGGCATTTACATTCCGCTCCGCTCCACTGTGAGCGTCATATAGCACGTGGCTGCTCTGCCTCCATTACGCATTCCCATATGTTGCGTGCCTTTACGGTTAATATACCACGATATAACCTTTAATACTCATCATAAATTGAATGCACAGTCTATGACTTACAACATTTGAAATGTGTGCATGTATCATTTCGTGGTTTTAGGACTTTAATAACTATATGTGGTATTAAAATTAAAATTTTATTATAAGGTTTAATTAATTTATTTTTTTTTAATAATTAATTAAAACATACTAATTAATAATATAACATATGATTAATAAAAACCATATTAAATATTAGTACTCATATATTGAATTAATTTATTAAACCTTATTAAAAATAAAAATTATCCCAACACATAAAATTAAAAAAATTCCTTCTCTGAAAATGGAAGGTTATTGGGTGATTTCAAAATGAAATATCTCCTCCATACGGCACATGCGGTGATAGGTGATGTGTCGACTGCGGGATCTTTTTTAGCAAGCTCTTTCGACGATCTGGTTCGGACTAATTTCCGAGCAACTTCTCATTGACATTTTTCTACAAGGGAGCTGGATCTCCTATTTCACACCTCCCAAATGGGAAGCTTTTGGACCCCAAAATCTCTCTCGATTCTTATGTAAAAGCTGATGATGTGGAGAACGATACCTCCACTCTTTCCACCCTATGAATAAGCTCGACCGTCGATTTCATCAAATGGAGCTTTTTTGAGAAAAGATAGACTGCCTCTAGAATCAAGCGATCGACCATTCGCTAAGATTAGTGGAGTCATGGTACAAATGACTAAAATTTACTAGAATAGCAATTGTAATTTGCAGAAAATAAACTTTTTCATACTGAGTCAAACTTCTAGAAGACTTAAAATGACTTTCTACACTTGCAACTATTCCTCATAGCGAATTCTACCATTCCTGAAACCAACTTTTTCCATGTCAATTTGGTGTGTACTATTGCTTGCTTGCATTGCTTGCTTTGACACTTCATTCTCTGCATTAGCTGACCCAAAAGGTAATTTTGTGCAACATAACATCATCTTCTTTCAGAGACAAAGTCGTTATCAAATGAGACAAATCATTAGCTTAACATCATTAAAATGTGAATGCTCAAAAATCTGGTCGTTTTCAACATTAGCAAAGTTAGACTTTGACTTGCATCTAACGTATCTCTTTCAACTGACTTGCATTGAGGGTAAATAAGATTCCAGCTTTCTTCTTGTGAGCAATCTCATAGGTAATATCTTTACCAGTCTTTGAAACAAGTGATACTTGTTTTCATGGCGATAGAAGATGGCCTTCTGTCAAATATATGGCTTCCCAAAACGATGCACTGATATCAAGTGCACCACATCAAGTCCCCTCATGTGTCAATAAAGTGTGCATGAGTCATTGAAAGCATATTCGCACTTCCTTGAGACTTTACAAATTGGCATCCCTTGCATATCCATCCAATGATGGATAAGGCTTTCGAATGTGGAATGGTCTCCCAAGTTTAAGTCTGTGACCAAGTCTTCGGATAGACATGACTCTTTCGTGACCTTTCGGTCAGTCAGTGTGTCAATTTTGGTATGTTTTGCGAAAATTACCTCACCATGGAAAAGCTCTATCCTCTCTTTTCTTCATGAGTATCTTTGTGACAAATTCAAAAGAGCTAGAACTAAGGAATTGTGTCTTTCACCACTCTTTCATACATGTTATTTAAAACCATGGCATATGATTTTTGTCTCATCTCCACGAGAGTCCGACCCCTAGTCTTGCTCAGCTGTTGCTATAATTTTCTCCTTTTCTTTGGTGGTGCTTGTTTTTTGTTCTTGAATTTTTCTAGTTTTAGTTGGGATGAAGCTTCCAACAATGATCTTCATCATGACTTGTCTTCAGTAAGCAGTTCTTAAGCAAAAGAACTTTCCTTTTTCCTATCTGTAATTAGCAGTACTCTCTTCTTTCCTTTTGTTTTTAAGAATGTACTATCCTCATCAAAAGTATTTCTTCCTCTAGCTTCTAAATTTATATCCTGACACAGACTTCATCTAAGGTGGTAGGGTTATTAAACATTAGAATAGTATGTTTCGAGATAATTGTGCAAACCTCTATGTATTTCAACAAGGTGTCTCTGAATTTTTAAGTCTACTCCAAGTAAGAAGTGCTCTCCTTCTAAACTTCTGAAAACATAATCTTGCACATTTTTGACCCTTAAGTTGGCCCTAAAATTTTTCCAATTCATGGCATTGCTTTCCTAATATGAGCAAGAGCTAAATCATGCTTTCTAATAGTTATAATAAACTCATTCCAAGTTAGAGTTATCTTACCATGCTTTTTTAATTTCCTCCTTGGTCTTGGCTTCCCACCAAACCACAAAGCTACTCCATCCATTCTCAAAGAGGCTAATTGGATTTTTTGTGTCATCATCATGCAAATTTTGAATTCTTAGATAGACTTCCAGTTGTCTAATGCAAATTTATCCAATTTTTACCGCATTCACATCACCATTAAACATTTAAGCAACTCCAAACTTCATCATAAAGCTTTAACACAAAGGATTTTTTAAGAGATGTTTTTGTTTTGTGTAGTCGATTAATGCAGTAGAAGAGGATGATGTGGAGGATGGGATGAGTGATGGAGATGGTGGATCACCATTTCCTCTGCATTTCCTTTCTCTCTTAGACTCATATCTTTGTCTTTCTTTCCTCCAGGAAGAATCTCCTTCTTCTTTTTGGTTTCGTAGACCCTTCTCGTCAATCCTATCATTTCTCTCTCGGTATAGGATCCTAACCATCCTCGGTCATGTCCAAGAAAACTTTTCTCACAAGACTCTTTCTTCTTCCTTGGGATCCATTTCCTCATGTACTTCTCCTTCTCTACGGAAGACATGTTTGTGGCTGATTCTAAGGCTAATGAGGATGAAATGGAAGGTGGATGTAATGGCACTCTAGCCCTCCTTGGTTGAGGATTAATTTGTTCTCTAACCAATTGACCTACCTCTTTCAATTTCAGCATAGTGAGCATCCAAATTTTGCAAAATATAACATTACTTGCATACAATTTCACAAACTCTTAAGCAAAACCTAGAGCTCACGATACCAACCTGATCACAAATTGTGAGAACAAAGTATTTCTCTTCTGAGATTGATAGTAAGGGGCTTTTGCTCGGTTATTTCACCTTTACTAGAAAAGGATGAAACCAGAGGCTACAGCCCTACAAACGGCGTAGCACAAAGAAAGTATATCTAATCACCGTAATAGATTCGATCAATGAAAGTATTTGTTTATGTGGAAAAGTATTCATTAATCCAACTTTATGTGTGAATATGAAAGTTTACGTATTCGCGTGAAATGAAGTAAAGAGTGGTTTGAAGATGAACTAATAAGTTTTTTTCACTGTATCTTGATTTTGGGAAAAGTGTACTTTATGAAAAGTTACTATTTAAATTAAAGGGTATCCGAAATAATGCAAAGAAAAATACGCATGACAACAAGCAATTGTTTAATAGTTCACCTCTCTTGGCTACCTCGCTAGGTCCAAAAGCCTCTAATTAGGCTTTTCCTCTTTTCATTAAATGCTCAAAATGTGAATTTACACTATATAGAAAGTATAAAAAGGAAAAATAAGCTGCAAATCTCAGATACGTAAGGCAGAAATTAGTATAAAACGACTATTCATTCACCTCCATTGAATGAGTATAGTCCAAAACAACTAATCTTTCATTAAATTTGTGTGGATCCACGACCAAAATCACCGCTGGAAAAATTCACTCGATAGAACGTCCGATGGCCCAAACACTCCCAACCGTCCAAAAATGATTCAATACCCTAAAATAAAAAATCGTCCCAAATGGACTTTCCTGAAGCAAAGCTGGTGCCAACTGGAAGCTGGTCAGATTCACTCTTAGCTAAGTCTCACAATCGTTAGATAGCTCCGACAAATATGGAGTTAGGCGCTCGAATTTGGGAGTCCGCCGAACCGCGCCGAATTGGAGGGGTAGCACTTAATGTTAATGTTTATGATGTCACGTGGTTTCCGCTTGAATATACGTTGAAACCAACCGTTGTATTTAAATTTATTTGTTACGTCCTACATAATGTGAACTATCACATAACAAATGGTGGCATTTAATTCCGGCCCCGCCCACTGCGGACATCATACAAAGACGTGGCCTGGCTTCCATTAATGCATTCCCATACGTTATAGGCCTTTACGTTAATATGCCACGACATAACCTTTTAAACCATACACGCTGAATGCCATTACTATGACTTTTACAACATTTGAAATGTGAACGATCATGTGGGTTTAGGACTTTAATAACATATGTATTAAATTAAATTTAATAAGGTTTAATTAAATAATAATTAATTAAAACATATAATTAATAATATAACATATGATTAATAAAAACCATATAAAATATTAATAACTATATAATTTAATTAATTTATTAAACCTTATTAAAAATAAAATTATCCCAACACATAAAATTAAAAAATTCCTTCAAAATTGCATGGTTATCAAGGACATTTCAAAAATGCAGGTAATATCTCCTCCATAATGGCAACAACTTAATTGAGTAAGCCGCTGCTATGTCACAGATCTTTTTGGCAAGCTCTTTCCAATGATCCATTGTCGCGACCAATTTCAGCAACTTCATTTTTGAGCATTTTTCTACAAGGGACTTGATCTCCGATCAATTAATCAACGATGTAGTTTTAGGAGAAATTTTGATCTCTATACTTGCGATGCTTAAAAATCAAGCAAGAGAAAGTCTTGTAGGAACTCCATGATGGACCAACCGAGGAAATTTTGGAGGAACACGCAAGACACAAAATCCTACATTCAAGTTGCTACTATTGGCCTACATCCTTCAAAGATGCTCATGAATATGCAAGAAAATGCAAAGTGTGTCAAAGTGCATTTGGAAGACAAGCGAAGCCAAGATTCTATTACAAAATTTAAATAATATTGAAAAACCATTTGAACAATGGATTATATATAATTGGTGAGATTGTTCCTAACCTCCAAACAACATAAATATATTCTCACAAATGATAGATTACTTTACTAAATGGGTAGAAGAAATTCCACTAAAAAGTAGCCAACTCGAGAATATCATTGATCTCATCACCAAAACATTTACAATCCGGAAGATTTTAGTTTACCTACTTCCTTTATGTTTGATAATGCATATTACTTCTCGTGTGAACTACTATGATGGAATTTGTAATTAAAAAGAGGTTTTAAACTTAAGTATGCCTAAATTATTGCCCGCAAGGAAATGGTTTTGAAGAATATACAAATAAGAACTTGATTAGAATAATCAAAAAGAACTCGTTGGATCAAAACCAACCAAATTGGCACAAGTCATTAATCTTTACATTAAGTGGATCGACAACTCAAAACGATTCTATTGGCACTTCCTATTCAATCTTGTCTATGGAAAAGAAGTTGTACTTCCTCCAACGTGCAGTTTATTCCTCTCTTTCTCTTAGTACAATTTATCGATGAATCTCATGCTTTCTTACAACTTAGACAATGTCAAATTCTTAAGTTAGAGGAAGAAAGAGAAAAGGCTAAATGACTCATTCACATCATCACGTATATTAAAGTTCTATTTGATTCAACTTATGTTACTCCAAAAAATTTCAAATCATCGATCCGATATTGAAATGGGACAAAGCAATGAGGAAAAGGCAAAACACACGAAGTTTCAAAAATCTTTGGCTAGGTCCATTTCAAATAATCAAGAAATAGGCTCCATCAACATTCTTGTTTGCAATATCTATCATGCAAAAATGATTTGCTAATGGGAAAATTTTTGAAAAATACTTATATGTAACCCCTTCTATTGCTTGTATACTAGTGTCTTTTTCTTTTTCCTTAGAAAAAATAAAAGTTTCTTAGTATACCTGGCTTTCAAAAATAAAAATCTCGGATGATCCTTTTTGATTTATCGCTTATAGAAATAACAAGTGTTAAGGAAACAATCAAAATATTTGAAAAACAAATAGATTTTATTTTTCACAAAGATGTAATTTCACCTAATTATTTATTCTCCATGAATTTCATCCTTATATAGCATGATTATTCTGTTATCACCAAGAAAATAATCTTTAACATAGTAAAGACTCTTTTATAGAAAAATCAACCCAAAACTTACATTAGTCATCCGTATCCTGCAATCAATGATCATCTGGTCTGCAAAAACTTATAAGTTTTTGAAAGAAATTCAAAAAAGATATTATAACTAGAAAAACTTCTAAAGGATAATAAGCCTCATCAAGAGCTTGTTTCTACTATGTTCATAGGAAAATAGTTAAACTAACATTACCAATATTTCCTACCAAAACAAGGTAATGACTTGAGATTATATCAAGAGACAAGAGCCAGCCTGATCACTTAATTACAATTAGTGAATGGAATTGTCATCATTTGGTTACCAATCCAAGACAATGGCTTTTAAGTAAATAAAAATATGATACAAAAGAAAAAGTTTCATTAGAGTTTATTTTTGAAATTATAAGAAACAATGGATGGACAATGAATCATGTTGCTGGGTAAAAAGGTAAATCCCCAATAAAAGCTTAAATCTCATATTGAAACATAGGCTCTACTCATGATGCAGAGTAAATTTTTTATAAAATCGATCCGTAAGAGCCACCTACTTTATCTCTTTGAGCTACAAAGACTCGATATAGATTTTTCATACTCTTTATCTTTAAAAGAGGGTTTCTATGAATTTTAAATAAGAGAAATTTCATCATTAGTAAAATATTATTTGTTTAAAATTCATTCCTACAACTATTTTTATTTTCAAAAAGTTTTAGAAATTTCAAAATTTAGTCGGGGAATAGTCAATTCTCCCAAGTGAATACCAATTGTTGTGTTATATAACACATTTATTTTTTAATAAATGGGACCCTTTAGAAATAAATAGAAATTTATTTTTAGCTCTAAAAACAAAAAACTTAGGAAATAAAATTTTTCTTTTGATTTTTCAGCTTTATTCCTTTAGTGAATCAAAACCCACATAGCTTACAACTTAAAAGGACTTCCTAATCATCTAATTTATGCGGGCTGCGATTACATTAAAACGTTTTTCCGGGTTATGTTTAAAACTTGCAAAAACTTCAATTATCTATACTTTCTTTTTATCACATCGCATTCTCATATTTAAAACAAATCAACTTATAAATCAATTCGATATAAGGCGCGATCATACACCCAATGAGCCAACAAAGAAATAAAAACAAATCTCTAAAGTCCTATTTAGTACCACTTGATTCTTTGAATGCCGCAACGGTGATTTCCGACGACTTAATCTAAAACAAATTCATTATCGATAAGAGTTGCAATGTGCGATTTATGCCAAGTAGATCGTATTTCATCTAACTTATGGGAAAACATCACAAATAGTAAGAGTTATATGTTAAAGTAATCACCAACATTTAATTACTCAAGCATGCGAAATGACTTATGTTGATCAAACAGAATTAGATCTAATGGTTTAAAAGTTGATTGATGATATTTTGTGAAGGTGTAAGAGATTTGATTTGAAATGATTATTGATTATTGATATTATATTTCAAATATTCATATCTATCTGTGGCATGTTGATATAAACAACATATTTGACTCTTTGTCTTCTATACTTTTAATGCTTCCGTTACTTGAAAACAGAAACACAATTTAACATATTAAGGAAGATTGAAATTGCAAAAAGTGGTAAAGATTTCTAAGCGATTGCCATCAAGATTGAGACCTCGCTCTCTTACGCCAGACAAGTTAAACACCAAGTAGTCAAATATTGCTAGCTCATCATGGGAAAAAAATGTATAAATTGTCTCAATATGAAATCTAAAGGTAATAACCAGTCTTCACAACAGTAATAACATCTACTTTATTTGCACTTGTTTCGGCGTTGCATGTTCATTCATCCACAAGGTAGCCTAAGGCCAAAAGTTCTCCCTTTACACAGCATGGTTAAGTGGCAATTGACCAGCAAGTACTGAGATAGCAATTCAAAAAAAAGTTCAAAAGGAAGAAAAACATAGATCTTTCGGAAGCGAGAGAAGATTTAAAAAATGTACCACATACACCCTCCACCAGCAAGAAATATAACAGGCTTTACTGCAAGAAAGCTTTAAAAACATCAAATCTCATAGAAAGATTATCAAAAAGGAGGAAATGGAAAGGGAAGAAACAGAGACAAATGAGAAATTAGAGATAAAATAAATTAAGTATCCAATTGCCAATTCAGCTTACTTTATTTGTTATGTTGCGAGTATGTTGTGTAGATTGTTTGCTACGACCTGATACCACTAGTTTTTAGAGTGATTGCATGGTTCGGTATTAGTTAATGCAATCATCAGCAATTACTCAATTATGTGAATTGGGAAAATATCCCTAATATCTGACTAGTTTAAGCCAAACACATCAAAATACTAGGAATAAAAAAGGAATGTTTCATCTAATAAATACCTCCCTTTTATATGTTTGCCTCTACTCATGGGCGCAATCTGCCTTTTCTTCTGGGTTTCCTACATGGCAGGATGGAAATGGAAGCTGCACAGAGACCTTTAATCCACATCCTGAGCCCTTTAAATCAGACTTCCACACTGCATTTTATAAAATTTTCCTATGGAGTCCCATGTTGCCCCTGCTCCTGGATGATCGTAATGTTCAATAAGAAGGCTCCTCGAGTTTCCAAAGAGGCTAGTCTCAGATATTCTTTATGTAGTAAGGTGTGCTGGTTTTGCAAAGGAGAATTTTACACTGTCTCCCCAAGTATTAGGAGTTATGCTTCTACGTCTACTACATGTATGTTCCGATAAGTTTCTTGCATGAGAGATAGCCTACCAACTTGTTAATGGTATCACTAACGACTAAAAGAGCGCTAAGAAGACGTTTGGCCCTAATTTCACTGTATATTGAGACACTTTTTGCACATTTTGATATTGGCCCATACCTACAAGAGGTTTCAAATATAAATCTATTGTGAGATTTAGAAATGCCAAAGAGGTTGTACGATCCAAATGATGTAATTAAAAATTACACTACAAAGCTCAAAATGAAGCTTTTGTAAAAAGGAAAATAGATGGATTTGATGATCTCTTCCAAGGCATGGAAAAGTTTTAAGATATAATCCAAGTTTGCATCGATATGGCTTGTAATGTTCCTAATTAGTTTTAATTAATTGGAACGAAATTAATTTTTCCTTATTTTTGCATTTCGCAGTTGAATAAAATGTAAAGGAGAGGGACATGAAAAACTCCTTAAATCAAAGAATAAAATACAGCTGCCCCAAGTAATGTTGCCGAAAAAAAAGGGATAAATCTAGGCCTTTATGTGTCAAATCCACTTGTGTGAAACGGGGATTGAGACATTTGATTGGGTCACTTAGACCAAATCTCAATTACGCTGTAGATTCATTGAACCTCCTAGACAAAGCGCACGGTTCACAGAAGGAGGACATCCAGTTGAGTGTGAAAAGGGGCAAGTTCATTTGAGGTGGTTTTAGGGTTTGTGCAAACCTTCAAGAAGAGGATTTATAAAAGAAAGGAGGAGAGAGGCTCCATGAAAAGGTTGTTGAAGTATTTAATAGAGGTTGTGAGCAACTCTGGCCTCTCTTAGTGTTTAGCCCCTAGGGAAGAGGATTTCTTTGTTGTTTGAGAATCCACTCCCTCCTTCCTTGAGTAGCTCTTGGGAGGGTGTCTTTGAAAGCCTGGAAGCCACTATTGGGTTTTAAGACCAGCTCCATCTCCATTAGCGACAGCGATCTCTTTTGAGGTTTTTGACGGTTGCTTGAGTTGCGGCAAGTGGTATCCCTAGATCTACAAAGAGATCTAGTGTTTTTGGAGGAGTTATCTCGGGAGGGTGTCTTGTGGGCCACCCGGAAGGATATCTCCCCCAGCCCCAGTAATTCGAGATCTGTATTTTTTATAGCATTGCTTCTGTTTCCATTGAGCTTTCTCACATTAGTCCCTTTATGGCTGTGTTTCTACATCTAGACTTTCATATAAGTTCAATTGTTGTGCAAAATACTCTAAGTGGTTGAGCTTGCCTCACTTTGTAATTATTTATAACAGTAGCTGATGTTTTATACTATTTCAGATCTGATTCATGTTCTAATAAAATTCATCTTAAGAAATTTTGAAGTATTCTCTTACTGGGTTCTAGCCAGCTTCAAGTCGGATCTACACTTGTACATGTATTAGCTTCATTAGAGCGAGAGGATCTTGTGGAGAAGGATGAGTAGTTTCAGATCTGTAGGTATGGATCTTATGTTTCAGCCATAGATCGGCCATAGATCTTAGTTTTCACTTGTGGATGAATCTTGAGGAAAAATAACGTTGTAATGGTCACCCATGATCTTTTTCTCTCTGTCATTACATTAACTCATTTTGGGGTTTTCCTTCATAGAAATGTCTTTTTTTTTCCCTTGCATAAGCCATATGAATCTTATTCTGAACCTGCATACTAAATTTTCTATACATAAACTCCTTCAAGACCTTGAGAGATCACCGCTACCCATGCTTCAACACTTTTCTACATAATTTAGGTCATAGAAATGAGAGTTTCTTGACTAGTCGGGAAGAAAGAGCTATTTAACTTAGAAAAAAGCATTTGTCTTTTCTGAAGATTTAAGCATGTGAATCTCTCTGGGCTCCTAATCAAAATATTCCAAACCTTATCCATAATTTGCATACATATTATTTATGTATGCACTACTTTTAGTGTAAAAAGCTACTTTCCCCATCTTCTACGATCTTAAAAAGTAGAGTACAAAGAAAAGAAGTGTTATTCTATGCTGCATATTTAATGGTTGCTAAGTGTTATCATAAACATAATATTATATAGTAGCTTAAATATCCATACTGAAGAATGCGTTTTTGGGCATGATTTGTTGATAAACCGCCCGGGATGTGTGCCTCTGGTAAGAGTCTATGAAAGGAAGTCCCGAAAAGGGCAGGATAGCCTCGGATCTCACCCTCTCTATCTTTAAGAGAAATTTGCTTATATCTAGTAAATTTCCCTTCAGTCAAAACTCCCCTAAATTTTAGATCAGATTGTTGATTGTTAATGTCTTAAGAGGAAATATGTTGAAGTACCATTTTGTGGGGATCTGTTTACGAGATCTAAGTTGATTTGTTTAATTGATAATCCATATTTTAAGTCCCTACGAGCATATGCAGCAAGGAAGAGGAGGAAAAGCACAGTACATTTATTTGTCCCATTTTTCCTTATACGGCGTCCATATTGAGAGCTTGGCAATATTCTGAAAAAAGGAGGAACACTAAATTCACAGTCGTATGGCTCTTACTACAGCTCAGCCTAGTGAGCCTCAGCCAAAAGTAAAGAGAACAATGATGGAGAGGATGATACTACTTTCATCAGTACCCCAGAATCCAGAAAAGGGCCTCTCAAGGAGGTTCAGCCAATGGAAGAAGAGGGTGCGTTGAGAAACTCCAAGAGGGTTTGAAAAGAAAGCTAAGTGAAATTCCTAGAAGGTACAAGAAGATGAAGGAGTACCTAGTACTTCTTATGAGTATTATTATTAGGCATTGAGCCCCAATCTGATTTACAATATTGTCACATACAAATTTCTTGTGAGAGAAAGAGGAAAGAAGAAAGTAATGAGAAAAAAGAGATTTCCCCCATCTTTTTCAAGACCATAGAAGAATATTCAAGAAAATCTCAAGGAGGTTAGGGGGTGAAGACTTCATTAAAGGGAAATTTTGAGGTCTAAAATGGGCCTCAGAAAAATGTTACAACAAAAATAGCTTTATAACAATAATAGGATTCAAGATGATGATGTCAACCATGAGGATGGATTCACCATTTTTAAATAAAAGTAAAAATATTAAAAAATAATAAAATAATAAAACTACTTTTTCAACTCGTATTTTTCAACTTATCTCTAAGAAATTTACACTCAAATTCCAGAAAGGGGAATTTTCAGTTGGATGTAAAATTTAATTCCTCATCAGGTACCCATGTACATACTTCGATGAACTCTACTACACATTAAATACATAAAAAGCGTGATTTTAGCATGTCAGTTTTTATCATATTCTCATTTTTTATAGGTATTAAATTTACATGAAATTAATGCAGCATCAATTCACTCCTGGATACATGAGAAATCAAATTTAGCGTGGCAGTGCTTTCAAAACAAATTTGATAGCTTTGAGATAAGTTGAAAATATGAGTTGAAAAAAAGTAGTTTTACCTCTAAATCAGTGATGTCATCAAATCTCTTGTTGATTTTTACTATTATTTTATAATTTCCTTAGGAGGCCCATTTTTAGACCCTCGAAATTCCCTAATGGTACTAGCAGCACAACCACTTATAGGAGGAGAGGAAGCATTGTTCCAAGGAGAGGCTACGATTGTAGAAGAAGTTCTTGCTTCTACATTTCATAAAGTATAGTCAGATTCATGTTTTCATTTCAACCCATTGCATGGAGAGATCTACATTTCTATGTCTTTCTAATCTAGAAAGACAGCAGAGTTTCCATTGCATTGTGCAAGAAGCGGTAAAGGAGGAATAGATCTTCCCTTAGAGATATCCCAGGAAGTTTTGCATTTCTGGCCTTGAGATGGAAAGATTACAAGCATGGGAATCTTGAGAAGATGGGGAAAGAGGGCCAATCTCAATTCCTATCTATTAAACAGGTTGATCACCCTAAAAAAGAGGTGATTGTAGTTGTGCGGTGGAAGTATGGAGGGTTTTCTCCATTCATGTATTGATCTACCACTAGATGATGTCTTATTTCCTGGAGACATTGCACCAAGAAGACCATGATGGTAGAGGTGAATGCGCTATGGTGAGGCATTTCCCATTGATTTCGGAGAAGTGGAGACAGCAGGAGGTCTTGATGTAGCGGTTGAAGTCTTGGAGTGCGCTTAAGGAGGGAGAGAAACGGTCTCTCAACATCATTCCACACCACTCTCATTTCGAGTTTAACGACTATGGCAAGAAAAGCGGGGAAGGATAACAGCCTTCCCACATCTACATTTGGCATGGGAGATAACATGCACATGACTCTTGGGAAGAGTTATTACGGTCTTCTCTTCTCTTTGAGAATGGAAGGAGGCTCATCCCCATGGTGCTCCCAGTATTCCTCGACAAAACTTGTGAAGTAGAGTGTTGATTATTTTGATTTATCTCATATATACATGCATCCCTTAACCACATATGCGGCGAGATGTTACTCCAAGGGCATTTCTTCCCCTTTGGCTGCATGGTCTACTTGAGGCCATGAGCAATATCCACTCCTAGAGGACTTTAGGGGGAGGAATTTTTCTTTGGAGGAAATGCTCACATTGCTCATCCATCATTGCCCCTCCCGAGTTTGAGAAGAGATTGGGGTAGCATGAAAGTGGTTGGAAGACCACATTTTTCGCCGATCTCCCATTGGAGTTGAGAGTCCAAAGCTGTGTTGGTTGCATATGAGGATCATTTCCCTTACATTTGTTGCATATGGTAGCCAGCATGATTTCTATTGTTTCTCCCTATGTTGCTGATACTTCTATTTTTATGAGGAGCATGTGTGGGACAGGAGGAATGATACATTGGATGAATGTATCCATTGGGAATGCACTCTCCCATATTCAATTTGAATTTCAAGAAGGAGAGAACTTTTTTTTGTGAAATTTCTTGCATGATACATTGTATCATCTTAAAGGATCATGTGGCCTGAGGAGTTTGCTGTCATGAAGGGGAGCCTCTCACATGGGAGGAGTAGAGCAAGACATGGTACATGAAGAATCTCCATTAGACCAACATTTATTTCCTCTATCATTTTCATAACTTTGGAAGCTTAGCCCCGACAAGCAAGTGGTGGGATGGCCACTTATGGTATCATGACTTGAGCGGCATTAAGATGATGGACGACCAGTCTCAAAGGGAGGACTATTAGTGTCACCATCTCTTTATCTATATGGCATAGTCCACGTGTCTTTTGGAGCACATGTGGTGAAGGTAAATTGTTCACTATATGCCTAAGAGGGTGGGCAAGGAGGCTCAGAAGTAATGAAGGAGATCAACAAGTTTAAAGAATTGCTGAGCTCATGAGTGACCACACCCCCTGGCCAGAATCCATGACTCCCATCCATCAACGATAGGAAAGAGAGAGAGTAGCCAGTGTAGAGTTGGAATGTATTCATCCCTCATTTCCGGCCTTGTAGCCCCTACTCATCTTTGCATCATGGGTATTCTGTAGCTGTTTCTATGAGCTATCAAGAATGGCTCCTTTTCTTTGGATGATAGCATGGGTGGGAGACACTCATTGGGAAAAGCTGCTCTTCATCACTCCTACTGACAGTAAGAGGCCATGGAGAAACAAAGAAGATCACCATAGCCACCTCCAATTTCTCATGATGTACACTTGCTATAATACCACTTTGGGAGTAGGTCATTGGAGGAGTAGGTCGTTTCTTACCATTTTCAGCCATGGTGGGATCCATTGATAAGGAACCATAGAAGGGAAGGAGAAGAAGTATGGTTATTCCCTTGCGGTTACTTGAGGAAAAGCAACATTTGGGAGGGAGGACTATAATGTTCCTAAATTAAGCTTTTAGCTAAATTGGAACATTAATTTTTTTTCCCTTGTCTATTTTTATTTCATGATTGAGGAATACTAAAATGTAAAAGAGAGGACCGCTGAAGGAAAACTCCTAACTTAATCAAAGAATAAATACATGCCCAAATGTGAAAAGGGAATCTAAATCCAGGAGGCCTTTGTAATAAAATCCACTTGTGTGTGAAACGAGTTGAGACCCTTGATTGGGTCAACGGGACCAAATCTCGGTTAATCGAATTCATTAGACCTCTAGACAAAGCTAACGCGGTTCTAGAAGGGAGGACATTAGTGTGAAAATGGGCAATTCATTTGAGAAATTGGTTTTTAGGGTTTGTGCACACCTTCTAAGTTATAAAAGGGAGGGAGGGCTCATGAAAAAGGTTGTTGAGAAATATTTTCAGAAATAAGTTTGCGAAGGCAACTCTAGCTCTCTTGGCTATTTAGCCCTGGGAAGAGGATTTCCTTTTGAATCCTCCCTCCTTCAGCAAAAGTAGCTCTTGGAGGAGATTGTACTGAAATGAGAGCCTCTCAAGGTTTAATACCAAGCTCCATATCCATTAGCGGCGCTGATCCACAGAGGGTTTTGCAAATTTGCACTTGAGTTAAACAAATGGTATCCTCGATCCCAGTCTAGTGTTTTGGAGGAGTTATCTCTCAAGGAGGTGTCTTGTGACCACCTGGAAGGATATCTCCATTTTTGTATTTAGATCTATATTTTATACAATTTTCTTAGAGTTCCATTGAGCTGCTTTGCGCGGTCCCTTCCATGGCTGCATTTTCTGCATCTAAGGCTTTCATGTAAATTCGGTTGTTGTGCAAATGTTTGCTCTCAAGTGATTGAGGTTTGCCTCTCACTTTGCTAATTCTTTATAGTAGCCAATGTTTTATGCTATTTCAGATCTAATTCATGTTCTAATAAAATTAATCTTCAGAAATTTTGAGTATTCTACGGTTCTGGCAAGTTAGATCTACATATACATAATATTATTTTGATGAAACCTAAGGATCTTGTGCTGCGAGAGAAAAAGTCGAGTAAGTTTTTGGATACGCGTATGGATTTGATGTTTCAATACATAGATCTAACATAGATCAATTTTTCACTTTACGACGAGATGGAATCTTCGAGAGAAAATATATTTGTAATATTACGTATTATTTTTCATGCATTTGTTCTTTAAGTCATTTTGGGGGTTTTACTTCATAGAAATGCTACTGTTTTTACTAGCATAAAGCCATATGAATCTTATTCTAAACTGCATACTAAATTTTATACATAAATTAATACAAACCTTTTCAGAAATTATCACCGTAGCTAACACTTTTACGCATAATTTAGGTCATGAAATCGGGTTTTTCTTGTAGTCAGGGAAGGAGGAACTATTTAACTTAGAAAAACGCATTTTTTTGCTGAAATTCAGCATGTGAATCCCTCTTGACTTATACAACATATTCCATAACCTTGACCCTTCATTTTATGCGGAATTCTGTATACACCTATTTTTAGTCATAAAAAAGAAGCTGCTTTTCCCCATCTTACGATGTTAAAGGCTGAGTAAAGAAGGAGATATTCTTGTTCTATTGGTTCTTGAGCATTCTCGGATTATATTCTATATAAGTGCGCCAAACCATCATACACGAGAAGAATGTGTCTTTGGGCATGATTTGAAGGTAAACCCTTTTGGGATGTTACATAGACAGAGTCTATAGAAAGAGTGCAGAAGAAAGGACCAGGATAACCTCTGATCTCACCCTATATTTAAGTGAGAGAGGAAGCATATCGGTAAATCCCCCTTCGGTTAATCTCGGTTTTAGATCCATATTGTTGATTTTAATGTAATAAGAAAGGGAAATATCTCGTGATACCGGTTGTATGGGGATACGTTTAGCATCTAAGTTGATTTTTTACGATGAAAATAAATATTTAAGTCCCATACATCATATGCAACATTAACCAAGATTTTTCTGCATTTTATTTGTCCATTTTTCCTTATACCGCGTCCATGGCTGAAGCGACTTGGCAATATTCTGAAAAAGGCATTACACTTTCAAGCCAAGAGCCAGATGATTTGGGAAGCCTTCAAATATATAGAAATAAGAGGCGGAGAGAGTTCCTCTCAACTTGTTAACTATTGAAGATCTCAACATACCCACTCCAAGTATCGGCTTATGGATAATGAAGCAAAAGACATGTATGAGGATGAATCAAGTCAATGAGAGAATCAATCTCACAATTCGAGATCCTCGAAAATGAATCTAAATCCGAAAAAGGATGGCAGAGAAAAAAAGATAATTGATGTCGGGGGTAATCGAGAGATAGTGCGCGAGGAGCGAAAATAAAGTAATGCTTGAGAGTCAACTTCTCAAGAAGTTCGGCACGATCATGACACACTAGATCGATCTGAAAAGTCACAAAAAAAAAATAATATTTTAAGTATAGTGAATGGGATGATTTTTGGAAACGATAAAAAACTCCCTAAATCAATCCCAATAATGATGGAAATAACTGGTTTTCAAACACACGAACATTCCCACAAAGATGGTGAAAATTTTTAATCCATTACAACAAGTTCTGAGGACTCATGATCCACGAGAGGTCATACCGCCTACCCTAGAACAAGTAGTTTTACAAAGTTGAAAAAATTCTTTTACTAGACATCTTTTACGGAGTCCTAGTTATAGGTTGTGATCAAGAGAAATAAAAAGGAGAAAGAAGCTGATGAAGCTTCGTCTCTCAGAAACTAGCATTCGATGTGTAGGCAAATTACGCCGGAAGGATTCATTAGATGATCCTACGGAAGAAATCTAACTGCAAGAAATTCATCGAGTATGCGGGGCATATACTATTGCCAGCGTTGATAAAACTACTAAGGTTAGAGTGTTGCGAGGCAAAAGGAATCAGTACGAGGGAACCGAGAAATTTGTTAGATGAAGAAAAATCCAACTCAGTGAGCAAATGAAGAAAAAATGACCCAATTTCAAAAAATATTTCAAAAAGTCTTAAATTGTAGTATCAAGTAGAAAACAATGAAATAAGCACAAAAGTGGAAGAAACAATGACACAATTCTGAAGCCAACCCCAATTGAAAGGGAGATTTATAAAAAGAAGAAGCATTGGATGCAAATGCTCAAGTTAAAAAAGAAACATCAGAAGTATTTTCATCAAGCTTCCTATTATTGAGGCTCTTATTCACGATTCAAATAAAATGTTGATCTAGCAAGTAGTTGTCGAGAAACTTGAGTGTGAAGGCTCGGAAGAAAATCTAGAACACATTCAATGGAAAGCATCAAAATTAGGAAAGGAAGTTGATCTACCTCAGTATATTAGTTTTCATAAGGATATCCTATTCAAATATTGGGGAAGCACAAATCAAGCAGTGAGAGAAAACAACGTGCGAAGACATCAAAATTATCAAATGAAATTATTGAATACGTATGCTTGAACAACTAGTGGAAGAAAAAGGCGGACACCAGGATGAAGTAATTAAAAGGTAAATAAGTTTGATCCAGAAAATTATTGGAGATTTACCAGTCAAACCTTATCATGGAAGTATCGAGATACGCAATCCTTAACAAATTCAACAAAAAGATCCATAGCAGTGCTTTCAACGAAGTATTCAAGGGGCCAGGGATTAGATCGAGGATTTGCAACTAACTTAGCTCAAACCTATGATAGATATTTTTCAACATTGACCAAAATCGGAAAGAAGAAGTGAATTCATAAATCAAAATTGTTATTTTATTTTCCTAGATTGCTTAGTTTAATTTTAGTCTTACGAGGATGATTTTGGAAACCTCCTCTATATTTTCCTAGTAATCTATTTTATAACATAGTTTAGTATTTAACCCCTCTAAATTGCACTTAAGAAGGGGTCTAGAAATTTATTAAAACATTTTGTAAAGAATGCAATATTGTAATTTGTGAATGCTTTGATGAATTAATGGAACATATCTATTATCTTTGATAATTAAAGTTGTTTAGCGATGTTGCACTACTCTTCATTTCTTGAGGAGTGAAGGATTAGATCAATTACTTGTGGGTTACATGAGTAGAACTTCATACATATGGTACTTTAATTAAACTTCATATTAAGTCTTGCTTTATAAGGTGATAAGTCTCTTTTATTTCATTACTTATATTTAGAAACGTTATTATGTGATGAATGTTACATGAACTTATGTTCTAATAGTTTCTGTGATTTAACTTATTGAATATATAATCACACATATGAATGCGATATATTTTTCACAATTCTTCTAGTCGAACTACTTTGTTAGAAGAATCATCTTATAATTTTTCACATCTCTTTCAATGCATTAAGATCTATATTACTAATAGTTGAAAGATATCTCTCTTTAGATCGTAAGGAAAACAACTTGCGGGTATATACTAGAAGAATAAATAGTTTAGATAGATGCATGAGATAGATTGGAAATCATTCTCCAATTTGCATGCCATATAAATCACAACACCCTAGAAATCATCCTTATTGGGAAAGCTGGGTCCCATTATCCCCATTCGAGCCACTACACCAAACAAAAAAAGGAGTTGCTTTAAAAAGATTAGGAACCAGGTGGTTTTTTTCCCCATGTTTCGAGCGGTAGAATTCCGAGGCCTCAACACAATGTTATGTGTGTTGGATTAAATCCACATAACTTATTTGAGTTTTAGTCAAATGTGACCAAGGAAATGAAGTTATGTATTCGATCAAAAGAGTGTGTGGCTCATCAACTTGACACGAAAATATTGTAATAAAAAAGAAAGAAGAACACCAATAAATATGCATATATTGAAAGGTGGCCAAGAACAATGTTATGTAGGAAAATATCTGAGAAAATTGAAGTTATGGCACGAAGGTCTGGGACATGATATTTTCTCAAGTAAGCAAATCAAGCGAGGCTCAAATTTATTCATGATCTACCCAACCTTACTTTACTAGAAACTACCATATGAAGGGAATCGCGTACCAATTACGGTAATAAAACCAGGCTCAATTTAATGCCAAAGAAGAATCAACAAGTAAGCCTCTCAAACTTATATACTGACTCTCTACATTACAATAACCTTGAGACATGTAAGAAAAGGAAAAAATTCACCTCATGGAGAACAATACTATATCTTATTCATTATTGAAGCTTTATAGAATACGTTGGATCAATTTATTGAAACATAAAAGATGAAGCATTTGAAAAAATTTAGGCGTTCGAGCTTTAGTTGAAAATGGAATTAAATTTAAAATTAATATCTCGATACAGGCTAAAGAGGAAGACCACAGCATGTCGAGATGAATTCTTTGATTTTACGTGAACAATATGGCATAAGATAGTTTTATGTAGTTGGAACTCTACATAACAAAATGACATGGCGAAATAATGAATAAACCGGTTCGAGAAAATGGCTCATGCGTACTTGATGAATGCGGGACTCTTGACACCTTTGGGATGAATCTATATCTTGCATTAAATATTCTCAATGATCATGTTCGTGTAAATAGTGATAAACTCATATGAACTTTGGTATGGTAATACTCCCAGCGTGGCCACTTTAAAGATGTACTTTGGAAGAAAAAATTTTATATCAAAAAAATGATGAAAAACTGGTAAGTTTGAACCTAGAGGAAGAAGATCAAGAATACTTCTTGGTTACTCGCTACTGAAAGTAAAGCATACAAATACTACAATAGAGAGACTTTAGAAAAGTTTTTTGAATGTATTGATGTTGTGATTGGTGGATCTTTCACAACTCCAAAAAAGGTAAATGCAATAAAAACGAGGATGATGATGATGAATTTCCCTCATAAAATCAAAATAATATAGAACAACAACGTAATGAAGCATCGAGAAGAAGATACATAAGAAGAGAAAAGGCTCCATCAGGTATGTTCAAAATAATCATCCAGAATCTCATATTTTGGGAGAAAAGGGAATCAAGGGTACAAACAAAGAAGAAGAACACTTGTGGGATATCCTAGTTATCTAACACTATTATCCACCATTTAACCACAAAATATAATCAAAGGTAGTAAAGATGAATGTTGTATTAAGGCCATGAATGAAGAACTTGATCAAATTGAAAAGAATAATACTTGAATTGGTTTCCAAGACCTCATGATAAAAATGTTATTGGAACAAAGTGGATATTGAAAAAAATAAGTTAAATAGAAAATGTCGGAGATGCAATTACTAAGAAACAAAAATGCGACTTATTTTTAAAGGGTATGCTTTCGAAAAAGAAGGTATAGACTTTGAAGAAACTTTTTCTCTAGTAGGACTTGTTTATACAAGAATGTGTTTGCTTGCATTTTCAAGTTTTCAAAAATTCAAGGTTTATCAAATGGATGTATAAAATTTGCTTTCTGTAATGGTGATCTGAAAGAAGTTGTTTTATATGGGAATCAACGGGAAGGATTCTATAATTTCTACAATAAATGGAAGTGAAAAAAAATTAAAAAGGACAATATGGGTCTCAAACAACTCCACAGGCATGAGCCCACTATCGATCTTGAAAAATATCTTCAACAACAAAGTTTCCGCAGAAAGAAAGGATCTGACAGATAAGTATAACTTATACACAAACATTGAGGATAATAAAATGTTAATTATTGTTGTTTATGTTGATGAAATCTCATTTTACTGGAGTAATGAAGAAATCCATAGGTATTTTCTTGTTATGCGACGAGAATTTGGAAATGACTTTACTTGAGGGAACTTCGCATATTTTGTTGGCTTACAAGTGCAATAAGAAAAGATTGGCATCTTTCCTCTCCACAAGCACAATATCTCAAGAAAATTAAGAAGAGAAGTATAGGATGTGGAATGCGCCAAACCTTTGATCACTCCAACAATGGTGACCGAATGTAACCTAATTTATTGACAAATCTCCACATGCAGTACTGCAAACCAACCCAGGCAGCAGATCTATGATTGGGAAGTCTTGTTTATCTATGTAGGGGAAGTGATCAAATATCATGCATGCGGTTAAGGACATTGGATGATTCCAAGCCAATCCAAAAGTCACATCTTCGGGACATAAAAATAATATTCAAATAGCAACATATAAGTAACTCAAGATTTTGGTCTATGGTATCCCAAGAATACTGATCTTACTTTTATTCTTGAATCTTAATTTGGGTTGGAAATGTTGATGACAAAAAGCAGCCGGGTGGTACAATTTATATGGGTGCCACTGTGATTATTATCTTTTGGTTAGACAGAAACAAAGTTCCATTTCCTTATCTACAATGAAGGCAGAATATATGTGGATGTTGCATCATGTTGCACAACTTCTTTGGATGATGCATACATTACAAGATATTCAAATAAAATCTTATCCTCCCATCTCCATCCTATGTACTGATAATACAGTTCCATCATTATCTTAAAATCCTAAATATGCATTTAGAAGCAAAACTGTTCCTATCCGGTATCACTTTTTATGAAGACAAGTGAATTGGAAAAAAGGTTAAAGTGGAGTATGTTCCTCCAAAACCAATTTGTTGACATATTTATAAACATATTCCCAGAAGAATTTGAATATCTCGAATTTGGTAGAGTTTTTTTCTCTACCTCTAGCATCGATCATTTTATTTCGAGAAGACTAAATTCGGTACACGGGTTTCGTAGACACATAATTGCGTATATATACGCAAGTTTCTCTCTATAGAGATGCATATGGATTCTTCTGTCAGCAAAATCAGTGGGTCAACCAAGAACAACCTTCATCATAATGATGATTGATATAATTTTGCAGATGGATGCATAGGTTTAGGGGAACATTAGCCTTCTTTGGAGATAATGCATTGTTGGAATTGTTGGTTACTCAGGGAGTAATGTTTGATAGTCTTTCTCCTATTTGAGGTCCTTTGGTATTGGATTCTAAATTCATATCTATAATTTGATGTGGAGTTCTGTGTTGGAGGACCCTGTGATGCAATGATTTTCATATTCGGTCTATGCATGTAGGGAATTTTTAAAATTTGTAAACCAACTTGGTTGGGTGCTTGAGTAAATGTAAACCCACTTGGTTGGGTAGTTAGTCAAATATCTAACCCCACTTGGTTGGGTAATTGATGTATGTATGCATCCCAGGCATTGATGGGAGCCAGGTTATAGAGTCTTGAAAATTTGTTTTGAGGCTTTACCCATGTGTTCGGAGGGGAGTATGGTTTGCATAGTACTTCTCGAGATCTCAACATTATTGTATCGGATTCGCCCTTTGCACTTGATGTCAAAGGGGAGAGTAACAGTGTTTGAATAATTCTTATCATTGATAGTGTCTAGGTATCTAGAAGTTGTGAGTGATCGAACATCAACATGGTTTCCATCGAAGTCCAAGGGGATATTTTTGGCATTATGATGCATAATATGTTTTCCTTGATGGAAACCTAATGCGATGTGTTTGCCTCTTCATGCAGAAACCTATTGGTTGAAGATGTAAACTTGATGTATCTACAAGCAGTTTAGATGTGTGAAAAGGAATACAGTTGTTGGTAATGCAGCCCGAGGAGGAATGATAAAGAAGGTAAGTTTCAAATATACCACCAGGTTTGATGAAGGAAGGTGTATTGTATACTCAGCAGTTGCATGAAGCCAAGTCTGTGTATATATCAAGAATTTGTGTATAAGCATTGTGAAGAAAATTCGTGTAATACATGGTACAAAAAGAAAAATTCGCTATGATTGGCCTTGCTAATTTTAACAATACCAAGGGTCTTTACCATGGTATATCACCACAAATATTGAAAACTAAGAAGTAGAATATTTGATCAGAGTCAAGTACCATCGACAATTATTGGTTTTGGCTCATGGTATTAACAGAAACAACTATCTTAAGAATATCATAATGCAAAGTGTTTATGTTGAATAGAAATTGAATGAACGAATGATTATTGATCGATATCTACATGGATTGGGTTATATTCAATAGATAGATTTGATCTTTTCATTGCACTCACGTTACAATATGGGATCATGATCCTCTAGACTACGAAATGACCATGTATTTACATGATCTAATTTTTATGAGTTGTTTAGATCTGTGTTAAGAATTTACGCAATTAGATTGAAATGATATGATCTGACAATTTGTTGTTGCTTTGAAGTGTTGCACAAATCTGTAATCTTCTGAGATATATATATTAGTTTATCCTGCATTTAAAGCGCGTATACCCACATGTTAGATTTGACAGGGGTATTGTATGGAAGATAGGGTTATTTTGAAGATTGTTGAAGAAAATGTTTGATATTTTTGATCATGTTTACACTGTCATCATTAAGGTTTGCATATAGATCTAGATTGTTTGAATATTGTTTATGCTACTAAGTTGATTATATTATAAAAAATGATCAGTGATTGGATGATTGAGAATGATGGATCACCGATTGTTTAAGGAATTATTACATATGAAAAAAATGTATTTGAATATATATATATGTTTGAATGCGGAAATAACTCTAATTTCTTAGTATATAAGGTTCTATACACAATTTCATCCACAAGAAAGTGTGTATACACTCTGATTTCAATAAGTAAAGTAAGTATACAATTGGTTTTATGAATGATCAAGGTTGAATTTGATTAGCGATGTTATCTGAAGATGCAGGTTTAATGTTGTGATCAGCTCTGTTAAGTATCATTGTGATTTAGATTGGTTGATGGCTATTATTGTTGATCTCTATAAGTTATGTTGTGTTAAATTTGTTGGATCAATTGTAGAAGAATTTACCAAACTTGTTACATAGTTCAAGGATTGAGAGAAGCGCCGATTGTGGAAGTGGAAGCTTCTTGATGAGAAGTTAGGTGATCCAGTTCGAGGGTGAAATATACCAATGGTGTAGCTAGTAAACAAGATCAGGGTTAGAGCTCCACTTCCACTACTTGATTGGAGAATGAGAGAAGGTTGCAACATTATGAGTGGGTTACTTTCAGCGATCTTGTATAGATCTGTGCGATACAACATTAAGTAAAAAATTTCTATACTAAATAAATATTGGCGAAGTAAAGCGACAACAATAGGTTTCTCCCAAATTGGGTTTCCATAAATGTGCTTGGTGTTCATGTGTAATTCTATGCTTTGTGTGATGATTTATTCTATTATTAAGTACGGCATGTATTTCTTGCTTAAATGTTGGATGCATAAGCGCTAAAGTGGGCTAATAAGAAGTTTCTAAAGATTTATCGGGTATTAAGTTATTTGGAGTATACACACACTGTTTTGCTTTAAGATATTACATTATATGCTAGTTGGACTAATTAAAGTCTGCGATATGAAAATCGGTAAAAGTATAAGAGATTGTGATTCTTGTAAATATTCTTCATTCCCCCCCTCTCAATATTTTTCCCAACACTTTCCACCACCTACATAGCTCTGTGTCATTATAAACCTTGTCATTATACCTCCAAGGAATTTATCAATCCCCACAAGAAGTAATGATGTCTCTAAGAGGAGTTAAATGGCTTTATTAAAGAGAATATGATTCCTTTTTATATGAGCGTGTACACATTCACATCAAAATTAGCATCATTCTTTTTTTCAACCTTAAGCAGAAGATCCAACCACCTTGACATCTTTAAACCATTTACGAAGTTGAAAACCACCTCATAGGAAGAAGTCCATCCACTCCTGTGAATATTTAACGTTGGGAAAGAAGACTATACACACAAAAAATTTATCTGCAATCGAATCATCATGCTATGAAGACTTGTACGAAGAAAAATCATCAACTACAACACTCACATCATGAATATCTCAAAAGCAACATTTTATCAGAGGGGATATGACAGAAAAAATAAAAAATAAAAGCCTATAAGACCTCATATTTAAGGTTATCAGCGCCATGCAGGACCTCAACCTCTTATCACATGCGACTTCGGGATCACGAGTAGCAACTTGGAGACCACAAAGGAGCCTTTAATGGCATCATGTCAAGCAACAACCTCAATATCACATGAAAAAAAGCCCCATCAAGAGGTAAGGCTCTGTGTGCGATCATATAAACTGCTTTCTTGAGCTATCTTCGGCTTAGAAAGCATTAAAAAGTGTGTGAGGAAGAAAAGTTTTATAGCCAAATTAGTAACGAAGAAAGCCTCGACCTTATCTAACAACCCAACATTCTTTTACTTTTCCACCAAGACACACACATATGTGGGAGAGGGAACAAGACAAACGTAAATAGGAATTGAGAAAGTGGGAGGTAAGTTGTTAGTTGTGATGGAAGACAAGGAGTGCTAAGGGGAAACTAAGGGCGAACTCGGTTAACGAGAAAAGGGCTACGAGAGGCTTATTTTTTGAATCTGATGAAAAGAAAAAAAAAATTTAGAAAAAAAATTTGAAAAAATAAAAAATAAGGTGGACCCACCACCTCTTGGCATGTGAAATAGAGTTTCTATAGGAGAAAATAGGGCTACTAGGGCACAAGAAGGGAATTCTCTACATGGAGGATTTACTCTGCCGGGAAAAACATATTTATACAGGGAAAGACAAATTTACTACGGGAAGTTAACTTGGGGACATATTTTGTTGATCAAGGTCGTTTTAGAACCCGAGGCGCGTTTCTCTTCTCATTCTCTCTCTCCTCTGCTTACACCTCAAAGGCTCAGAAAACTCCAACATACCCATTTCACATTCCAGTAGGTAAAAAAAACTCTTTTTACTCATATATTATAATTTCTACACGAAAGTCTAGCAGCTACGGATTCCTACAACACTACGGAAACCACGTAAATTCTACATGGTTTTATTTACAAGGAAAGTATCTCTCCCAAAAAAGGGTTTCCTAACTTAAAAGAATGATAGATTTATTTTTTTCATATACCTACCACTCCTAAACCTCGCTTCAATCCATGCACAAAAGAAGGATTTCATGCCTAAACCCTATGTTGTGCCACCTAAGTAGCTAGATCCACCCCAATAACTTGAATGGGATCTCTCCCTTATCTCCATCACTCCATCCCTAACCTACATAAACCATTTCCCCTCCCCTCTTCAGCATAATCGAACTGAAACGAGAGAGAAAGATTTTCAGAAGGTT
Source organism: Pinus albicaulis (assembly GCA_034641835.2). Classification (NCBI taxonomy): domain Eukaryota; kingdom Viridiplantae; phylum Streptophyta; class Pinopsida; order Pinales; family Pinaceae; genus Pinus; species Pinus albicaulis. The sequence continues at coordinate 708,277,329 of CM076573.1, read as the reverse complement.
CAAACACAACTTTATAAATTTGGCCCAATTTCGATGTAAAAATGTGTCTAATACGACACATACAGAGGCGTCAAGTGTAATGATTGAGGTTGGGAAAAATGTATACAGACTCACAATATATTATATCGTATATAATAAGCGTCCAAAATGGCGACACTAGACATAAACTATGTCTTCATTTGGATTAATCTTTGAATCACCTTATTTATTGTCACTATTAAGACATCTGTTGAGGCAATGATATTACGACATCATTACCTTTACCATAATATTATTGGCAAATATTCAAGCGACATCATCATTTCTATTAGTTTTCAACGGCCGATGGAAACAACTATGAAGAGTACCATGTGAAACAATCTATCGAATTGCGATAGAAAACGATCGTCAAAATTATACAGCCTTGAATCTAAAATTTTTTGGGGGAAGAAGTAACCACAGAGATGATCATCCACTTAGAACTCACATTTGAAAACTATGGCATGATATAAATAGTTGATAAGAGAAGGAGAAAGCAGAATGTATGACCTCCCAGCGAGCTTCAGGATGCAGATCAGCTATGTCTCATATATCTTGCATCCTAGCAGCTGCTCACTTTGGGAGGTCATCGATCTTGATTTATCATTTTATCATTTATTATATATTTGAAGAAATTTTAGTTCCTTCCTCAAATGGATGATCATCTTAGGCATCTTCCTAAATGAAGCTATCTCCAGTAATAATTCTAGTTACCCTTTTATAAGATCAAGGGGCATGTTCATTTTAACAAAAATACCTTTACTAATAGCCTTGTCTTGAATTATGTTTAGTTTAAATATTTCACACGACCTTGAATGAATTAGGGGTAGGAATTTCTATGCACTATAAAGCTTTTACTTGAAAACAACACACTAAACATATATATATTATAGAGGTAAAAAATAGTTCATTGAGTTTTGCGAAGCCACATCAGGGGGATGCCTTTATATAAGTACTATTTGGTTTCTGTGATTAACAATATCATCTAAATCAATATATGTAATTGCATTCTTAGGTAAATATGTTTATTTTTTTATTTAAAAGAATAAATAAGTATAAGGAGGATGTTTGATACATATGTGACTAGTTGTTATAATTTCTGCTGATGCAGAGGATTTATACTTATAAATCATTCAACATCCATAATTATCTATACAATAAATACAAGTAATATTTAATTTATATTTTTACAGATGAATTCTTATGATAATGTTAGAACATATGTTGGCAATGTCAAAACATGCTGGCGAGATGAGCTCCTCTTAGTTTCAAGAACAATTTGTTAGTCACTGATTTGGAACAAGCCTCCCATGATGGAAAGAGTGGCAACTAGAAGGTCAAGGTGGTTCACACCATCAAGCCTACACAATCCGAAAGATCATGATTGATTCTACATAATGAAGCTAAATACGAAATAGATGTTTCCATTTGTTACCCATGAACTACATTTAAGGCTCAAACCTTCTTAATAGTATCCCAAAGGATCGCATATTGGAAGTTAATAATACGTGTTTTTCAAAGGAAATCTCTATTTCCTTTAGGAAAAGGGATCATCATAAGAGAAGCTCATAGACATGTTTGGCAAGAAATGGTGGCTCCTATTTTTCCAATTCTCATTATGATTAAACAACCATATTAAACCCTTTGTGAGTTTGTCCCCTACATTTTTGAGGTAAAACAATTAGCTCACATCATTTTCAATTGGTTCTTAAGCTGTGGTTATGTTAAGTGGCTTGATGCCTTTGGTGTGCTTCCACTTGTTAGCTTTAATCATTCTCACTTGGTAGATGACTGTGCACATTAGAAAGGATTTTTCATTTTTCATAGAAAACATCAAAAATAGTTTCTTACGAGTCATTTGGAAATATGGGAATGTTATACAAGTCCATGACAAAATGTAATCTTTTCACCTAATTTTTAAAATTTTCTTACTACCACCTATTCATCTAAATTTTGTGACAAATATTATAATTCCACTAGCATAGTTATTATATATCTCCAAGCCTATTTTACTCTTTGATCATCCCGGGACTTGATAATTTATGATGTTTTGTGGCCACCATTTGAAAGGACTTCATGCACCCTACGAATCGATCATCTTAATGTCCCATGTCCTCTCTTGTATATTGCAATTAATTCTTTTCCTAATTTATGCCTTATTTCACTACTTTACGACTTTAGTCAAAGGAGGTTATTGGATGTCAAGAAGGTTCTTCTCCCCAACACTGCATCTAATGCAATATTCGATGATTTGTTTTGCATTTGATAAGGAAATATCTCTATGATAAGGAGGCCAAGGTAATCAAGTGGGAGCCTTGAAACACTTTACCATCTTTGGTTTAGTTATTATGGAAGGTCATAAGACTTGTGTTTGATCTTTGGGAATAACTTATTGAGACTTAGTAATATATGTGAGAGAGTTAGGGTCTATCAAAGGAAGGTTTACGCAAAGTTTGAGGATTGTTTTTGACAAAATGTTATGGAATCTTCTTGGGCATTCACATGAAGAGGGCCTATAGAGGGCGAAATCATCTAAGTGTCACAAATTCGTGTCTCTTCATGGATTAGTAGTAACATAGAAAAGGAGTGCCATATTAGTTAGATTATGAGTTTGTATTTTACTTGGTTAATGAAGTTAGTTTGCGACAGAGTAATTTTGACGGCCCAAGCACCAGTGAGTCTTATTGGTATATCTGTAGTCTTAGAAGGCTGGTAAATGAAGCCTTGTGAATGATGATCGTTTGAGCTACATGATGCACACTCGTCCAGTTAGATATTTATTTTAAAGCGTTTGAAAAATGATCATGGTTATCACATTGACAAGTCAATATTGACATTGAATGTACTCTCTCATCCTCTGATGAAAATTTGATAATAATGATAATACAGAAGATTTTATCAGATTTTCCCCATCTTAAGGGTTTTCCTTGGCATTGCATATCTTCGTTTTCTCTTATCTTGACTTGTGTTTTTCTATTTCATTTAAATTTCTCCTCTTCTTTATCATATTATGATTCATTATATAGTTTTAGAGATGAGCTAAAGGAGAAGTAACTTATTTAGTAGCAAATAAAATGTTAAATTAACATGTGGTTTTGAGCCAAATTGAGGACCAGCGGGGAAGAGAAATCAGTAGCGCAAAAAAAAAATGTGGACAAATCTCCATGTTCTCCTTTCTCTCTGCAAATGCAGAAGTGCTAAGGATATCTACTCCTAAGGATATGTACACTTTAAAAAATTGGACCTTTTATTGATGTCTATATAAGTATCTAGAACGGTATCACAAGAATCAACAAGGAGGATAGGGTTTGTTTATCATTTATACGGACTCTTGAAGGTATTCTAGGATGATTTGCAAAATCGGGCATTGAGTGGATTTGGATCTCTTTGAAATCTAAGGGGTTTTGCTATCGGTGATTCCCAAAAATGGGCTAGAAAATCTATGAGATCATGGAAAACGTTGGAGCTACATATCTCTTTGGATTTTTGTGGTCCTTGCAGGAGCTCACTAAATGTGTAGGTATTCCAGGGTGATATGTACTTGATGAGTAAAGCTTATTTATAACTTGAATATTATCTTGCACCCACATATATTTTTACTTGACCATAATCTTTTTATTTAGAGACATGAGACCTTTGAACATCCTTATATTTGAATTTTTGGATACAATATATATAAGGTTTTGACCTTAGTACAAGGGAATCTCCAAAACATCTTGATCTCATGAAGCCAATGTAAATCTATGGTGTTGCACTTAAGGAATTTTTATAATAGACGCTGAAAATAAGTAAATTTTGAATGCCCTAATAATGGTAATGATGGGAGTCATTCTTGTGAATGTAATGATAATTCCTGACTACTATCATGTGGTAATGTAAATTATTAATAATAATAATTCAATGGTTTAGAAGAACTATCTCAACATAATCTCAAGCCTCTGAGGAGTAGTGATGTCATTTAACCACCGGGGAGCGTGATGACCCAAGATCTGTGTGTTGGATTATTAGGTAGCTCGAATCTATATCATAGTTCTAGAAATCAGGCAGCATAATTTTGAGCATAAATTCTCCTGCTAACAAAAAGATAGAGGGACACGATCTTTTTTTGTGGCACACATATTACATGAAGTTGAATTATTTATCCAAGAGTTTTTATGCTTATTGAAGACCTTTGAGGAGTAATATCTATCATCTAGGTGACACCCTATTATACATTTTGATGCATGAAGAAGATTCTATGGCACTCTGTAATAGAGAGGTTTGAATATTTTTAGCTAGGAATTCTATATTAATATATATATTTATGATCTAAGTTGATCATAGATATCCTTTGTTAAATTACCTCTCTTCAAAATCCTCATCGTTCAAATGAAGTAGAAGTACTCCTATCAAGTCTTGCATAACACTTGTAGTCATGAACTAATATTGCTACTTGGAATCTCTGATTGTTTAAATCCTTAAGTGAACGATAGTGTTGGTAAACATATTAATAATGAGCATTAATTTATTTCAGAGTTTGATGCAATGGTTTTGAGAAACTTTTCTTTCTTTACGATATTAAAGGGAGATCCTCAATTATTGAGCAAATCATGTAAAAGACATAATGTTAATGGGTGCAAGTTTATTAGGAAGTTCTAGTACTTGTTGCAAACATTTATTGGACAAAAGATTCTCCCGGCTCTATATGATAATTAAGCTTCTAAAATTATTGAGTATTCATAAGAGAAATTTCACAAATTGGAAGTATGCTGTAAATAAGACCACTTATTCCTCACAGAGTGATGATAGACTATGCACATTAAGATTGCAATAAAGATGGAAGACAATTTAGATGTTTTGAGCAAGCCATAGAAATATAATGTATAATTCAGGTTGCATAAGAATAGAGAGACGTATTCATATTTGTGACACATACTACTTCAGTATGGCTTTATCGAAGAAGCTAGAAATATCCATGACATCCATATGTATGAGGGGAATTCTTGAGAATATAAATTTTTTAAGGCTACTTAATTCACAGTGATTAAATGATTGTATGCCATCGAGGTTAATTTTTCATAATTGCAATAGGATGTATCGGGATATATGCACTAACACGCTACGGGTAACTAGAATATCTCTAATAGAATTCCCAATCTGAGTATATTAAATCAAAATATAATTCAACATCTTCAGGTTATACCTTTGAATTGTAAGTGTCTTTGGGTTGGAATATTTAGGTAATTATATCGAGTATGGATTGTTTTAATGGACTTTTATTAATAATTTCACAATGGTGAGTTGTCTTTTCTATATATTATTTTTAAAGGAGGTATATGCTTTGTAAACAATTAGGAAGCTCGATAATAGGGTGGGCCAAATTGTTATGAAACAATTTATTGAACATGTGTATTCTTGCTATGAAGAATGTATTTTTGTGCCTTCCTAAAGTTACAAAAGTTAAAAAGCATTCCTCTTAGAAGTGCGGTTAATCCACAGAGGATTATTTACTATTTTTTAAATTGGAAACACCTTTGTTAAAAAACCAACTAATGCTTAAAATATTAAGAAATGGAAACATATGGTGAAGCAATTTCATTAGAGAGAAAATAACAAATTAGGTAAATATTTGACATATGACTTACGATAGCGGGTCAATGGGAAGAAGGCCAGGAAAATACGACAAAATCAAAAAAGCAAAGGTGGCAACTTGCAATGCTACTCTTGAAAGATAGATAGAGATAAGTAGAGATAGGAAAAAAAAGAAGGAAAAAGGTGAAACCTAGAAAATGGATAAGCACTACTCAACGACTAGAAAAATTTAAAGTTCTACAAAGGATTAAAGAGAAATTACAATTAAAAATAAGAAAGTAAGAGTACAAAAAAGATTGGTTTAAGAGATGATTGTAGAGGAAGGAGTACATGAACTATCCTGGAGCAAGGAGTATAGTAATCCCCTCCGCTCCTCATCAATCAATGTAAAATAGCAATTTCCTATTGAGGCTGAAAGAAAGCCTGCATTTGTATGACGTTCAGAGGAAGCACCAATGGAGACAAATGATCAAGGGCTCTCCCAGTATATTAAGTTGAATAGAAATATATAGTGATGGGTTTTTAACTAATCATTCACATAGGTTGGAAGTAAAGCTCTATATTAAAAGTGACTACATCTATATGACCTTTATGCCTGGAAGTGATTGTCTAAGCAGAGAATGGGAAAATGTACACCAATCTCACCAACCTATTACATAATTTGCATCAATACTAGGGAGTTTTTCATGAAACTTGTGTTAATTTTAAGTAACTAAGTCCAAAATCCATATTTCTAATTCACCTTGATGATGAGCTTTCTTTTTTGGATTCCTCTTTCGAGAAAGAGTGCAATATTGATCTAAAAAGATCATCTTGTTTTGGATCTTGAGCGAGAACATTATTTGAATTTATTTTCCATAACAGTAGTGCAGAATTAGTGGTTGTAATGTAGTCTCACATTCCTAATATAGATGTGTCACACTGCCCATGATGAATTATAAATTCAGGAAGACTTGGAGATAATTTTATGTCAAATCATGCACATTATCTCATTTGTGATCTGATTGGTTGATGGCCTTTAGGCATTTCCCCTCACACGTGTGGGTAGAAGTTAAAATTTACGGATCTATTTGGTCCTTTTACGTATGTTGTGGTGGTCAACCCTTAATTGATTGACCTCAACATTCTGCAAAATTCTGATTTAGGAGTCAGTACTACTAGGCACAAATCGAGGAAATTTGAGTTTTTTAGTAAAGCCCTAATCATTAACGTTTGATTTTCTATTCAGCACATTCAGTGCGTTGACTTTGGGTTGACTAGCGTTGACCTTGATAATTTGTCTTTGAGGGTTGTGGAGGTGTAAATACACATGGAATATTGGTAGCCAGAAAACTTTGTGGTGAAGCATCTGTTACATTGCTTATAACACAACAATATCTCTCTTTCTTGGACAAGGGAGTGTAAATATGATCTATATTTGGCTTGTCTTTTGTGATCTATTGTGGGTTCTATTAAAATTTTACATTCATGTTTATGTAGATTCCATATTATTATGTCAGGCTAAAAATATTAGTAAAATTGCATCAAGCATAGAGCACCATGGTTATCTAATTGCTGTGATAATAAGAGTTGAGGGTGAATAAAGTCCAAAAAATTAAAGTTAAATGTTAAGCAAATCTTTAGGGAAAAGTTAATACTGAGACAAATGGCCTCCTCAGCTTCTAAGGGTTTCAGGCTGATGATACATGACTAATAAGTGAAATTATCACATGGAAGATGTCATAGTTTGGTACTAGAAGATAAGGATGTGGACTATGTGGGGAGAGATTCAAGAGCCTCATAAAATGAAGGTTCTTTCCTATTCATTAAAGTATATAAAAGGGAAATCAAGCAAACAGATTATCTAGGATTCTATTCATAAGAACTTGGTTCCTTGCATTTAAGAGGTGATACATCTAAGGAGATGTGTATTAAGGAGGCTGATGAGAATGTTGGGGCTAGAAATTTTAATCAAATCCTTTTCTTCAAGAATCAATTGAAGAATATAGAAAGGCAGGATGAATATGTTCAATCCTATTTTATGAAATCACCCAAAATCAAGAATAACCTCCTAGCTATTGGGGAAGGAATATAAATTGAAGATGGTTCTTATTGCATAGAGTCTCCCAGTAATTGGCATGTATTCAATACTATTATTAACAAAATAATGATTCTGATTTTGATGAAATATTGATGAGATGCACTCGAGAGGAAATAAAATGATGGAAGTACTCACCTCTAATGGTAATGGTTGACCTACTGCCTTTACACTCATCTAAAGAAGAAAAGGAGAACCATGGTGGCAGAAATCAAACACATGTGTTGTTGGAGATGGAAGAAAAAAGATGTTAAACTTGTAAAAATAGGTCACTATCTGAGAAGTGCCTTTAATAAGAAGGACTCTCCCGGGGATGATAAACGACAACAACTCGAGAGGAATGGCATGGTTTCAGCAGGTTCAAAGGAAAAGGAGAGCTCCTTCTAATCGTAGTGGAAATGGGGAGGGAAACCTTTCCAGAAGTCTAAATTCTAGGTAATTAGGTGTGTTGAATTTGATAATAAGAAAATGAATTTTATTCTTGTGTCTGCGCCCTCTCTCTTTGCATCTCCACAGACACCTGGATGTCTAGTTGGTGAGTTGATAATGGTGCTTCCAGGCACCTCCATTGGTTACTCAAAGAATCCTCATGATTTGGTTGAGGGAAAGGGTTGCTAAATGAAAATTAGCATCTTGGAGATAATTCCACCTATCCCTTCTGAAGGGGCAGAATTTGTGGCCCTCACGTATATCCTCTAGGGTCAGTCCTTCAATTTACAAGTGTTACGCATTACACGATTTGAAGAAAGAAGGAACGACATCCATCTACAGGAAATGGAAAAAAGGGTTCAAAGGGTGGAATTCATTGATGGAAAGTACGTATCAGAAGAAAGAACTTCAAGAATCTCACTATTGGTTTTAGAAGTTGAAACATTCTACAGTTGAGGAAGCCCGTTAGGGGGAAATTATATATCATGATACAACTCTTGAAGATAGAGTTACCATGCACAGAGGTTTACACCTTCCATTACAAAGCCCTTCTAAAAACAGAATGAGTAGCCGAGGTGTGTTGGTCAGATTTGGTGCCTGAAGTGTACGATCCATATAGAAGAGTGTTTGCTACCTCTGCGGATTTACTATCAGTTATAATGAATCAAACAAAGAGAGTTGTGTGGGGTTATTGACCATGCCACTAAAAAACACTAGATACGCGTAGTATGCATATGTGAGAGAAAACAAAGATAAAATAAAAAAAAATAGCACAAAATATCATGTAAGTCCGAACAACACAATAATACCCAGCGGTGGCATATATGTCCCCTCTTATTTATTACTGAAGCCAGAATAAAAAAGATAGAGCGTTTACACACTTGCCTGGGACCCCGCCCAGAACTAGGGAGTTCCTAGGGCCGATAAGATGTTTTTACCTCCTAGTAGCCTTTAATGCCGAGTCCCTCTCTCTACTCGAAAGGGTTGGAGTTGTTGGGTGGCCAACAAGCCAGATCCCTATCCCCAGTGCACTCAGGGATCACACCTTTATTTGGATTTCTTGGAAGCAATTTTGGCCATCATAATAATGTGCTCTCCCTCTGTTCATCTCTTAGTTGCCTTTTATAGATGAATTGAGACTCCCTTCCCTCCCTTGGTACATTCAGTGGGGATAGGCAGCCACGAGAGAGGAGGATGATTCGTGTGTGCTCCCTTGAGGTCCCGAAAGGAGGCTTAGGCGTATTTCAGTGACCTCAAGTGTGGGTCATTTCTTGGAAGTGTGCCTTGTGGGTCACGAAGAAGAGTGACTTCAGCCTCTCGGAGTCCTTTCTGCTTTTAGAGAAATCGTGCAAAGGTGCGCCCATGGAAGAGAAAATACTGTAGCGAAGGTGCATTTCCTAGATTTCTTGAAGTATCACGCAATTTGATTTTTCTCTTTTGGACCTTAAATTTTAAACTATTGAATCTCTAATGTGCCTATTCTAATAAATCCTTTACTATCACATTTAATAAATACTTATCTTTTCTTGTCCAATTTCTGGTGATAATAATTGTTTACTTTAATGTGTAGGGGTCTAGGAAGAAACGTATAGCGAAAATATATTATAGTTTATTTTTGTGTGCGATACGAGAGAGAGAGAGAGAGAAGCTGCGTGTAACAAGGAGATTGGAAAGAGAGCCACTGGCAGGTCAAAAGGCAGGAAGTAAAGTCCTGTGGGAACCCTACTAGAAATGTATGGTACAATATAATAAAGAAGAATTTTCTACAGGTATGCATGTCCCATGCCTGCATTGATCTTTGGGTAGCTAAACAAATCCTATTTGACAAATACGGATTAAATACATGTGTCACTAGTCTAGTATTGATCTCTTGCTTGATGATGAAAATTGTTGATGCCCTCGGGGAATTTTTTCTTTGAAAATAGGTGGAATGTGGTACCTACATGTGTAAGCGGTGGCATCTCATCCTTATTACACGCATAGGCGTATGACTTGGATCTTCCGTGTAAGAATTCTTTGAAAAAGAGATGCTTATAAAGAGGCGCGGGTGCGTGAATTTGATCAAAGTGAAATGGTTGTAGATACGATACCATCTTGACATGAAATCTTGTGTTGTAGTCGAATGTCGGGAGGATCGATGACATCTGTGGGGAAATGATGTCTCCCCTTGATATATACCAGGATGTCCCTTTTGTGGTGAGGGTGATCAAAGGAGTGCCATATTTGGAAAATAGGTGTTGACGTAGACAAAAGAGAGCCTAAACCAAACTCAAGTAATCCTTGATACAGGGGATCCAGAATCTTCAATAGGATAAGTTTAACATAGGGATGATCGGTGAGGGTGGCCGAAAACTAATGATGGGGATTGATGAGTGGACAAGTTCGGAGTATAAAAACAGCTGTGAGTCATAACTATTTCTAATGAGGGGAAATCCTTGGAGTCGATCGGGGCATCCGGGGGTGGGTATATTGGTTATGAATGTCATCATGGCTTATGTGAAAAGGAGTGTGATACCACTGCGACCAGGAGTGACCAGGACTATCTTGCCATGGGAGAAAAAATGGATGGATGAGTGGGGGACATTGTGCACCATTTAACGTCTTTGTACACTTACCAAAAAAGGCAAATAATAGGATTTGGATTGCTGAAACATAGGGGCAGATTACACCAAAACATAGAAGTGGTGCCACTCTGATGATGATGTGAAGGTGTTTCGGTGATGGGGGCCCCATTAGTTAGGTATCTTATGTGGGGGTGATAAGTGGATGGAAAGTATATTGTATATGGGCTATGTTGATGAGGGGTATGGCCAGGAAAAATGTGAGAGGCAGAAAAGAGGTGGTGCTGGCAGCTTTTGATGGCATGCTTGCAAAACCTAGTAGTCGGAAAAGGGGTTTTATTTTGATATAGGTAAACTTGACTTGATGCATGGTTGGAAGTGAATGGGCATGGTGCTTCACTGGAATAAAATTATTTATGTGCCATGGCGCCATGATTTTTCTGATATGGTCTACTTGAGTGATGGATGCCATGGAGGAGGCTCTCTGAATACTTCAAAATATTTATCATGTGTGCAAGTTGGCGCGATGATAAACATGGTCGAGATACTTGGAACCTATAGGTCTTCTTGTGGAGAAATGAGAAATATGAGGATATCAAAGTTTTAGGACTCTATCATACTAGGGTAGAATGATACACTCTAGTACTTTCAGTGGATGGATTAATTGGATGGTTTTTCACATAATACACACAAATACCCCAAGTGAAATCATATTCTTATTCAAATATTATTGAAATACATGTGCTAAATGAAAAAGAAGATGAGAGGGCATATCACCCCGAGTAAAAAATTATTTTGAGGAGGTGTGAATATGCAGTGCCTCCTTTGGGCATGAGTGGTGATCTGCTGTGGTACTTTCCAGTTTGGTGATCGAATGTCTGACTCTAGTTTTCCCCTTTAGGAGTTGTTACTTGGCTCTTGGCTTTGATTCGTTGGGAGTTACCCCTAAATTTACAGAGATCCATGAGGGCATTGTTGGTTGCGCCCACTATCTAGGATCTCCTTTTGTTTGTTCTCGACTTCCATTAGGAAATTTTGGGGTCTAGAATGGGCCTCCTAAGAATTATAAAATAATAGTAGAAATAATTAAATAAGATTTGATTGCATCATCAAATTTTAGGGAAAAAAGCAAATATTACTTTTCAACTTGTATTTTCAAATTATCTCTAAAGTTTACTCAAATTTAGAGGCGGGAATTACTCGTTGGATGAAAAATTTAATTTCCATCCAAAAAATTTTATTTATACTTTCTGTGGATCCTACTACATGAAAAATGAAAATACATGGAAACGTGATTGTAATCATGTTTTTCATGTATTTATAAATTTCATGTAGTTGAACCCATCGAGCTACATTAGTGGAGATATTTGAAATTATGGATGGTAGTGTCACACTTCTAAAGTGGATTAGTAATTCAATCCAAGAATCGTGGTGGATGGGTGTGAAAGCTAGTTAGGAAGATCAGATGTGAAGGCACTAAAGTTCAATATGTGTAGTAGATGGCTACTCCGTACCATTGTGACGCTACCTAGGTTAGGGTGCATTAAAATAATATTAGTAGTATAAGTAAATGATGTTATTCAATGAACACCATAGGTGGAAAGTCATAAAATGATTCCCAAGGTCTTAGTTTTCTTCACTTTTAACTTTGGAATGTCCAGAAGGGAGCTTAGTGGCCATGGATGGCCATGTAGGGTGGTGTGCAATAGAAGGGTGGATTTATTTATTAACTTGGATAAATTTGTAGGTAGGTAACAAATCTAATAAATATTGTGTGTGAATTGTTGCTCTTATTACACAGCAATGAAGAAAGACCCTAAATGTTCTATTTAGAGTATAAGGGTTTGTCATGGCGGTGTACCCATTTGTGGGGTCCACGCAGCTTCCGAATGGATAAGCGCTCCTCTTCCCCCTAGGGGTTGTGGGAGGAGTGGAATAGTGGTAACCCTATAGGGGGTGCCCACTAGTGTCGCATTAAGGTGGCCAGACGATGGTTCCAACTAATGATTCCCCTACTAAAGGATGAACCAATAAGGGTGGAAATGTTAAGGTCTTTGATGCCTAAATGGAGAAATACTTGGAACCCTTCTAGATGTGGGGAGGTCAAAAGACGTCTAGAATGATAGAGGGTCTTGTTGGGTCCATTCGGCATCAAACCAAACTCAAAGGATTTTTGGAAATATTTGAGGATGAGACTATAATCAAAGAAAATATCTGATCACATACACATAAACAAACGAAAATGAAAGATAAATTTTCCATTAGATTAATCCTGTCATGACTATTCGATAAAAATATAGTTTTGTTGTTTTTTAACGTACGATACTCAAATCCTAAAAAAAAGACCCTATTTTCCTCACACCCTGAAATATAGTGGGCCTTGAGAAGATATCTTGCAAATTCTAGCACAACATCCCAAAAGAACTAGTGACATCCCCGATCAGCAGAAAAAATCGGCCAAGGTAGAGGTAGAGGACCTAAGTCTTGCTGCCATAGATCTTTATGGGAAGGATGCCCTAGTTTTGGCCGCAAATTATATGCGTCATCCCCCATGCTGAGCATTCCAGAGTCTTAATATTCTTGGTAATTCAGCTACTAGTACTAAGTATTAAGATGGGTCGGGTAGCGAATATCTACACTTTATGAGCCCTAGCCTTAACCCCTCCTAATCAGTCTCTGTGGCACTCGGGTTTTCTTTACTTCAAGTGGGCGAGATGGAGTAAGTTTAAGAAATTTCCCTAAAAAATTAGCTTCTATGTTCAATATCTAAACTAACCAAGGTGGCTTATTGGATGCCTACCCCTTGGTCTAACCATCTCAAATTCTCTTGTGGCCCTATGGGGAGATTTTAATGAGTTTAGCTATGTTATTTTTAAGGTGGCTTTGATTTACTTAAGGGTGTGAAAGTGTGTGAAAATTTGCGTGAACAATCACATATTTTTAACATGTGGATATGTGGGGATCCCTTTTCAGAATCCCCTATTAAGCTATATTTAGTTTTCCTTGCTCAAGCAAAAACATGTGCGCGGATATGGGCCACTTACAATAATTGTTTCCTGGATAATTAATACAAGAGCATTGATCAACTAAAGGGAGGTGGATAATGTAGAGAGTGTTCATATTCTTGCCCTAGAGATCACAGCGGTCTCGAGGCGGCAAATTGCACTTACTCTCTAGGATAATTAAATGAGAATCTCGAATCCTAAGATACTTAAATTGAACTAAAATTAATGACTTTAAACTAGGAAAAATGAAAAAATTTAAGCTAAGCATGTGTGGACAGGGGTCACTTACTTTGGCCTAAGTACCTCACACGTGTTTACGGTGTCTAAGAATTAAGCAAAGAGCATAAGTAATTCATAATACAAGTGTAATTCCCCACTACCTAACTATGTCTTCTACTTTGCGAAAATAAACTTTGAAAAATTTAAACTAACACCTAAAGCTATTTAGAGAAATGCGACCAAGAGTGAGGTTTTAACAAGTCCACGGGACACCTCTACACAGTCTTGTGATTTCTTATGGGCTTCAGTCACATTACAAATAAAATGAAGAGGGGAAATAGCATAAAATTTCTGCCTTTGGTTTTACTGTATGGCGCAAAGTCTCACATGAGCGCGCGATCTTCTATCTGGTCCTCACGAACGCACGTAAGTTGAGGCACATCTATCTGGCATATGTAAATGCGCAAATTTCTTTTCGTTTTTTTTTTTTTTTTTTGGAGCTTGAGCTTGGGCTATATTGAGGGTTGAACATCGAAAAAGAAGAGATGGGGTTTTTCAAGCCAAACTCAGAGAAGAGAAAAGAAGGTCTTTGCAAAAGGCACAACCACATTAACTGGAGTAAAATTAATGGTCTCAATCCTTTGTTGGTGGATTTGGGTGCACGTGTGCCAATCACACGCACTGAGAGGAGTGGTCATTGCCTCTGGGATTTATGGTCACGAGAAGAAAAACAAAAGGATTAACTTAAGTTAGTGAACATGCCATAAAACAAAACACACGATAGGTAAATGATATGCACATATACAAAGAAAAAAACAAAACTAAACTAAAAAATAATAAAGAAATCTCATATAAATTAAGCTTGACACAATAATACCAATGGCGGCGTCTACTTCATCCCCTCTTGTGTGTGCTAGTAGGTATAAAATATAAACGTTTACACTTGCACTTTTTTGCTGAGGGCCCTTATAACTAGGGAGTTCTAGACCCGATGCAAGAGACCCGATTTTAACTCCTAGTCACCTTTGTGCAAGGTCCTCTCTCTCTGCTCCAAAGTTGGAGTTGTTGGGTGGCCAAAAAGCGGATCCCACATCTGCCTTACCTTTCTGGATCACACCTTTGCACTCCGATTTCTTGGAAGCAATTTGGCCATGTAACAATGTGTTATCCCCTTTTCATCTCTTGGTGGCCTTTTATAGGTGGAATTAAAACTCTCTTCACTCCCTTGTTACATTGGTGTATGATGATGAGGCCAAAAGAGGGGGGATGATTCCATTGTGTGCCACATGATTCCATTGTGTGCTCCTAGAGGTCCAAGGAGCTTAGGCGCTATCCTTGGAAGCCTCCAAGTGTGGGATCAATTTCTTGGAGTGTGCCTTGTGGTCTAGAAAAGTGACTTCCACTACTCGGGTCCGCATGGCTTTTTGAGGGAAAGCCACACAAAGGTGTGCACATCGAATAAAAATGTGTGCGGCGCATTTTGCTAGTTTCTTGAGTCGCAACTTGATTTTTATTTGGACTATGTAGAGATTTTTAAATTCTTTAGACTCTCTAATGTGCCTCGGCCCTATAAATCATTTTTCCCGACATTTTAATAATTCATCTTTGCTTGTCGATTTTCTAGTGATAACAACGGATGCACGATTTAAGATGATCACGAAGTTATATGTCAAGGTTGTGCCGAAGGGAACCATACAGGGACCATACCCCTCAAGTGTCTAAAAGATCTGGCCAAGAGTATCTTGAGTTGAGGAAAATTAGAGTCTGACCTCTGAGTATATTTTGCTCATCCTTGCAGGATGTTCCCATTACATGAATTTTATAGACAACTTCTCCCTCTGAGACACGGATGTTATATTTTTTGAAGAAGAAGGAGGAAGCATTCAAATGGTTCCGCTACCTTTAAGAAAGGCCTTAATTGTAAAATCAAGCCGAGAAGAAAAAATCAAGTTTTGAGGACCAATAATGGAATGAAATAACAGGAGTTAAATAATTTTAATGACTTTGTAGAAAGCTTACATTAAGAGGAGAACCTGTTACGTAGACTCTAGCCGAGCAAAATGGTGTTCATGTTGAAGAAGAACATGACCATTGTGGAAGTTGCACTTACGCGCCATGCCCCTATGTGACCAAGGTCTTGAGGAAGTTTCTATGGGGAGAAGCTATGAACAACGCTATGTATGTTCAAATAGATGCTTGCATTCGCTCTGGACTCCAAAATCACAGAAGAAGCCTTATTTGGTAAGAAACTGATGTTTCTCATTTCAGGATTTTGGTTGTCCTATTTACTTTCATTTGGCTCGAAAGAAAAGAGAGGCAAAGTTTGGATGCTTTTGGAAATAAGGAATGTTGTGGGCTTTAAATTACGCTTTGAAGGCGCATATAGAATCTATGTGCGGTAAGATATAAATTGGAGAATGTTTCCACCACGATGTACCTTCGATGAGATGTTTCCTTGAAAAGTGATAAATCTTCCTAGCTCCAAGGAAGACAAAGAATATGAAGAAGACGGAGAGAGAGTAGGAAGAGGCGGAAGGGATGACCCTGAGGAATACCCCGTGTTGAGGAAGGACCCTATATGGATCCAGTGATCCCCCTCCAGCCTTCCAAAGGAAAGTAAGATCAGACCCTCATGGCTCAAGGATGCCACGAGATCAAGGGCATAAAGAAAATGAAGAGATACCAAGAGGTATCAACGACCATGAGTATGATAGTACAATGCGAAATTTGGATCATTTGAAGAAGTTGTAAAACATCAAGTTTGGAAAGGTCTTTATGCATGAATAATATGAGTCAGTTATGAAAAATGAATTGGGGAAGTGGTCCCAAGACAGATTAATCTGACTGATACCTCAACTGACTTATAAGATCGAAGCATGGATCTGATGGAGAATCGAAAGTACAAGGCAAAGATTTGTTGTCTTAGGCATCTCTCAAAAGAAATACGAATATGATGATATATTTTGTGGCCCACTATACCACCATCGATCCTATTATTTACCCACCTTATTTAAAAGAAAGCGCCGGGATAAAGAAGAGATCCTCTCGGTGGATGTAAGCGATTTTTTGCATGGATTTATATAAGGAAGAGATGTCATCAATGAGGCAACCTGCAGGGGTTCAAAGTCAAAGATACAGGCACCCATGTATACCAGGTTAAAAGAAATCCCTCTATGGGTTGTTCCCAAGGCTTGTGCGAGAGGATATGATGTTACTTGATGGCGTTAAGGCTTACAAAGTAATGTTGATCGAACCTTTTATTTTAGGTTGATATGAAAAGGCCTCTCATTACGGTTCTCCATGGACAATCTCTCATCTTCCTAATAGGTGCGACCCTCTCATTCATCGGTGTAAGGGAGCTAGCAGAGTTTGAGGATGAAATACCTATGTGACCGATGCACTACTTCCTAGGCTTAGAGTCTAGTAGTAGGAAATATTTTTCTCCTCAAGGAAGAAAATAATATGAGTAGAAAGTAGAAATATTTTGTATGGTGGATTGTAAGTTTATGTTGACAGCGATGGAACTCAACTTCAAGAATTTGTGTAGGAAATCACACACTGAGTCTTAACAGTAAAATTCTCAGGTATGGGCATAACTCGATCGAGGAACTTGTGTTCTTAGTGAACACCCATCTGGGATATATGTTTTCTGCGATGAACGATTTGAGTCGCCTGCTCAAACGAATCATCATCCACATTCTTCGGATTGGTGCAGAAATCTGTGAGATATCTTGAGAATTTTAATCAACCATGTGGTGTCATATTCCCAAATGGGAAAAAGCGAAATATAGAACAAAATATTGGAAATAGAAGTGCTAAACATCCACATTAGCTTATGAGACCAATATGGAGCCTTTCCATTTATCATAGCAATGACAAATATTAAAATAATGAGGCACACATATACAATATGATCCCACAACCTCGATGAGTAAAATCCACTCCAAGATAGATCTTTGCTGCACCCCTATATCAAAATGTTTGAAGACTATTCATTGTGATCCTCAAATGCTACACAACAATGAATACATAGAAAAGATAAAATGGCTGATATGTACTCGAAAATAATATACAAGCAGAAGATCAAGCCTCTATACAATGAACCTCAACAAGAAACCTAGAGGAGTTTCAAAAATACCACCAATATACAAGATGGGAATCCAAACCCTAGGGTTGAAGATCCACTTGCAACAATAACGGGAAAAGATGTGGCTGATCTGATATGGCAAAGGCTACTCAAGCCTCCTCAATAGACTCTCTGAGCAGAAGGGGTTGATCCCTTCACTGAGAGAAACCTCTCCACTCCAAATGGTGTGTAGAGAGCCACCTGCCGCAACTCCCCTCCACCTAAAATATACTTAGTCAGACAAAAATTGCGTTGTACGAGCAAATGATAGTGTGGCATCTTTACGCCAAATTCTTCAATAAGACTCAGGGCCTTCTATACTAGCCTCACAATGGAAGGAAACCTTACGATCCATAAAAAAGCTGAGACAAAACACCCAGATGTATTCTCCATCTTACCACATAACCTGTCTCTCATGAAGCATAGCATTATAAATAGAGGTATAACTCTGACAGTCACGAATGTGGAAATATGATTGTCACTCTTGTGATGGACACTAAAGTTCCCAAAGGATGAAGGTGGATTCCACTCAGGGAACACCTTGTGCACAAACATCTTTGCAATCTCTTAGCTAAAGCGTTAAAGGAGCAACAAGTATAAATGGGTGGCCATAAATCTAAAATTCATAACATGTTGCATAATCATCTAACAAACTTCCATCCTTTTTCTTATACAAGTGTTAAAGCCTCACCCACATGGCCCCACTCATTAAAGCCTTTATCTCCATGAGATCTCTTCCAAAATTGTGTTGTCCCTCAATAAATGTTCACTCTATATACCTTAGCCGTTGTTGGATTTAGTCCAAGAGTTGACCCTATTCTTCATGCCTCCAAACCCCTTTTCACAAAAAAGGAGTTTAAGCAATTAAACTCTCATAAGTGTTGGGTGCTAGTTTTGTACATTTTCCTATACTTATCTTCCTTATTTTCTTACTCATTTATAGCCATAACCCGATGGGAGTATCTTTACCCCCTTTTTCCTACCTTTTCACCGTAACTTGTGCTGTTTCACCCTGATTTCGTTACCTTGCCAATTCACCAATTATTATGATATGTTATACCTTTTTATGACTAATTGATGGTGAATGTTTGGAAAAGGTCGATGGTCTTTGTGTTGTCCTTTCATATGTCATTTTTACCACCAAATATCTTGAACACGGAGTTCACAGGAGAAGTTCAAATAGTGTTGTTACAACAAAGAATTGTTGTCACACCTTGCTATTACAGATCCGCCAACAACTACTATTATGCTCTGGAGTTATAGACGCATCGGAAAACTACTGATATAGTTGTACTGTTGATTTCTCTTATCTATATTGTTGCTGATATGTCCTCTGGATGTTGCACTACAACTGTTTTTTTGTTATGATAGATGTAGAAGTTGTTAACATTGTATTTTTGGGATAACAGCCTAAGGGCAAGTCCAATTGTAATCTTTTAATTTCTAATCAGAACTTTATTAGGGAGTGGTTATAACTGTATGAATTATATTTCAATCAACATGAGAATCGTAAGATTCTCATGACTGATCCATCCTTGGATTTTTTGACGTAACCACTATATATATCTCTTGGCCTTAGAGGTCGAGAGGTTAGTGGAGAACACTATTATTTTGGTTCTGTAATTGTGTTCAGATTAATACAGATCATATTCTTATTGATGTTACATGTGTGATTCTATTTATTTTTAGTTAAAGTTCCTTCTTCACCTGTGCCCTGCTAGGGAGGAAGGGCCCTCCTTCTTAGCAGGGATTGCGGTGATTAAAGTAGCTATGTGTATGTAATTGTATTTCAATTTATATATCATTAGAGTGTTGTTTCTACTATTCAGCTAAGAATATATCTTCTTTGATTTCTATACTTTATATGCTGTTACAGATGTGATAATAGAGACACCAGCTAGGTACTTATTGTGTGGCGAGATAGACAGATCAATTGAAGTGTGATTTCAATCTTGTGGATTCTTTTATTTCTACATGAGTGATTTATTTCCAGCATTTTACCTCAACAACGATTTATTTTCTTTGAGATTACTTCTGTTTGGTGTATCGACATAGATAATGCAACTGTCATTGGAATAAACAAACATCCTTGGATTGATAATGAAACGTGTGTTGTTTACTCATTTAATAAGTGATTTATATAGTCCAGCATTTTTGCACCATTGCCGGGGATGGCAGTGATTATCCAATCAATCAGAGTTGTTTCTAAGAAGTGCAATTTCCATGTTTTTTTATAGAGTATCTCCAACAACACAATTGTCAGGCGGTAATACGAGAGGTAAGAACCTGTGCATTGCTCTAACAGGCTTGAGCGGGCTCACAAATGTATTGCTGGGACACTTAGAAATTGAATTTTGGGTGTTTATTTTAGGGTTCCTTCAGCTATACAGTCGTTGGGTGGTAAGATGAGAGGTGAGAACCTGCACATATCTCTAACAAGCTTGAGTGGGCTCACTACTGTAGAAAGTAAAGCACTTATAGGATGAATTGATACACATAGGTCCCATGTGTGCCAGTAGGACAACATCAACATATAAAAACACCCCCCACTCTACTAACTACAGGAAAGATGGGTCATATGAAGGAAAAGACGAGTGCAGATTTGGGAAGGAAAAAATTCTTTGGAGATCCGATTGCAAGGGAAGAGAAGGAACAATCCATGTCATATAGAGATAATAGGAGGACAGGACCACAAAAAGAAGCTACCATATCAAGGCCTAGACCATCAATGTCTTCAGTGGCTAGACCACACCATGCTTTGAACAACATATCCACTCCTGATATCAAAACTCCAGATTCAAAACAACAGTCCAGAATTATTGAACATGATTTGAGAATTTGAAGGACATGGAGAGATTAGCAGGGATCATCAGAAACTCAAGGAACAACAGTTAGTTGATCATTAATTGGATGCAGTAGTGTTGTTAAATAATTGATCCTGGAATAGCTTGATCCTTATATTTTTCAATATCCAGTACACTCGGAGGCTAGTTCATCCTACCAGGAAGAATCAGCCATAGGGGAAAAGAATGTTAAAGCAGATAGCTCTGTCACCTTTGAATTCCCTTAGTAGTAACATGAGACAAGGTTTCTATGAAGAACATCCCTTTATCATCCCTACCATCCTTTGAAGGGATGGTTGTTGAGGATCCTGATACCTTTTATGTTCGAATTCGATGTGCTATGTAGAGGTTATGATTATACTTCAGACACCCAGAAGCTGAAATTATTGTCTGCTACTCTGAAAGGGGAAGCATTAAGATGGTTTATGAGATTGTGTGCTAGCAGAATTCGAACACGGAATGATATGAGAGCAGCCTTCCTCTTTAAGTATCAATAGTACTATCGAACCAGGGATTTGAAGGACAAAATTTTCAGAATTGCACAAAAGGAGGAGGAGAGCCTGGAATATTACCTGGAGCGATTACACTACAATTTACAAAGGTCTAAGTTCTAACTTAGATTCAAAGATTCTAAATCCAATATTCTTAAGAGGTTTAAGAGGGGATTTTCTAGAACATCTGAATATAATAGGAAAAGGAGACATATCATAAGAAACATTTGATGAGATAATGAAGCTTTGCCTACGTAGCTCAAGAGGATCGGTCAAAGGGAAAGTTTTAGTTTAGGACCCTTCACTTCCGATACAAAAGTCCACAAGTGGAGGAGTAACCAGAGCAGTGATTAAGAGCTTATTCGAGGATTTTAAAACTGATCTCCTTAGCACTCTCTCTTCCCAAATCACTACAGTAGAAGTCAAGAAGGCACAAGCAGAAGTTGAAGCAGCCTTAGTAATATTTTGTCCCAGACGTGAAAAGAAACATTTGGAAAGAGAATGCGGACTAAAAAGTGTCAACTTGTGCAACATCTGTGAGTTGGCACACTCTACAAGTCAGTGTCTTGAGTTTCCCAGACTTAAGGCGGTACTCCATGAATCAAGTGAGGATGTTCAATATTCTGATTTTATTGGATCAAAGAGACCATGGCAGCCATGACCTATAGGTATTCCTTTATATTTTTCTTCTTTTTATCCTTGGAATAATATTTAGAACCGTCAACAATACCCATGGCAATACCCTACTCCTTCCTTAACACAATTTCCTTCTCCATGGAACTAGTGGCCATCGCCTCCACTAATGTAATATCCTTCATCACAACCCAATCCTTGGGGTCAAAACTGGAGAGGCAATGGCAAAGGTCTAGTACCACCTCCAATACCAATGCAACAACAACAGTTACAACTTTCTTCTATTCATAATCCTACACCTTTTGTCCGACCCGAATTACCTGTACACCCTAACCCAATCCAAATAATAAGGCAGCTCAAAGCATGGATGCTTCGATTACCCTCTAGACTTACCTTGTCACTCCTATTGGAATTAATGAGGTTCAACTTTGATCAGGGAAAGTAATCAGATTGGAACACACCCCTGTTATTATTGGAGAAATTGAATCACCCAGGAAGGATATGGACGATTCTGAGGCAGCTATTACACATGTAACAGCTAATACAACACCCGTTGTTACACCTATAACAGCCAGCTCGAGAAAGTCTGATGTTCCTGCAACAACCAATTCGAGTAAGGCTGATACATGTGTGGTAGCTGACTCAGCTGTTAACATTCAGAATCCCCCATACCCTCAACGATTAACTGAAACTGGGCTGGCCTCACAACCTGAATCGGAATTCCTTAAGGAGCTACAAAATTTATATGTACGGATTCTACTGTTACAAGATCTCAAGGAAGTGCCTATTTATGCTAAAATAGTGAGGGATCTATGCGTTAAAATACTTGGAAGGAAACCTAGGGACCCTGCTACTATCCATGTCTTGGGAAAATTGTCCAATATTATGATTAATCAACCTTTGTTGACTAAGTATAATGACCCAGGGAACCCCACAGTAATTATCGATATTGACAATCATCCTATAACCAATACCCTGATTGATCAAGGGGCAACTATTAACGTTATGACTAAAGACCTCTTCATCTCTCTAAGACTTCATGGACTTAGACCTACACCTACAAGTCTTGAACTAGTAGATAGGTCCCGTGTTAAGCCCGAAGGAATGATTGAAGATGTGATTATCATTGTGGCCTCCTGGAACTATCTGGCTAACTTTCTTATCTTACAAACCAAATCTAATCTGGGGGGGTCATCCTTTAATCTTGGGAAGACCATGGCTAGCCACTGCAGATGCATATATCAGATGTAGGTCTGGATCTATGGTGATCTCATATGGATAGGCCACTTAGAACCTAAATCTTTATCCCCCAGTGAAACCTCATATGGATTTGAATAGTACTTGGTGGGACAAATTTGCACCTGAATATGATCTTTCCCTACCTCTTCTCAAGCTTGGAAAAGCACAATACTTTAAGGATGAAACAAAGGAAAATATTATTAATGGTTTTATCAATAATCCACTTCATATTGCCTCCATTAGAGATTTGGGAGAAGAAGGTGAGGAAGATGATGTAATTATTGAACATTTGAAAACAACTCCACTTACTATCAGCAGTCTCGTTGAAATCAAACCTAGAAAATGTTTAAACATCAATCCTAACCTGACTGCTAAAAGAAACAGACTGCTGATACAGCTGTTACAAAAATACAAAAAAGCATTTTCATGGGACTATACTGATATGAAATGAATCCATCCTACCATATGCATTCACTGTATTTACCTTAAAGAAGATTGAAAACTTGTTAGACAACCTCAACGCCAAATGAACCCCGCACTTAAGGAGATAGTAGAAGAAGAATTGCATAAATTCCTTAATGCTAATTTCATCTACCCTATTTATGATAGTCAGTGGGTGTCTCCGCTTGTCATAGTTCCAAAGAAGAATGGAAAATGGAGGGTTTGTGCTGACTATAGAGAACTTAACAAGGCCACTCAAAAGGATCATTTTCCCTTACCATTTATTGATCTGGTCTTGGATACTCTTTCTGGAAAAAACCTCTTGTCATTTCTAGATGGGTTTAGTGGCTATAATCAAATACAGATTGCTCCAGAATATCAAGACAAGACAACCTTTACTTTTCCATGGGGTACTTTTGCATACAGAGTCCTTCCCTTTGGCCTCTGTAATGCACCAACAACCTTTCAAAGGGAAATATTAGGTATTTTTTATGATCTTTTGAATGATTGTCTTGAAATTTTTATGGATGATTTTACACCCTATGGGGATGCCTTTGAGACAACATTAGCTAACTTGGAAAAATTGTTGGAACATTGTGAACAAAATAATGTTTCTCTGAGCACAAAAAAATGCCACATGATGATGACCAAGGGAATTGTGTTGGGACATTTTATTTCAGTAGATAGAATCAAGGTAGATCCTGCAAAAATTTAGGTAATCTCGAAAACCCCGACCCTTAAGACCTTGAAAGAGGTACGTAGTTTTTTGGGACATGTAGGATACTATAGGAGGTTTATAGAGAATTTTTCAAAGATTGCATCTCCTTTATTATCATTATTGATGAAAGATGTGGAATTTGTGTGGATAGAAAAGTGTGAGCAGACCTTTTTAAAGTTGAAGAACTGTGTAACAGCAGCACCTGTTTTACAAGGACCAAACTGGAAATTTCCATTTCATATTGCTACAGACACATCTGACATGGTTTTGGGTGTTGTTTTGGGGAAGCTAGAGGATAAGAAGCCTCATGCCATTTATTACATCAACAAGAACTTAAATCCAACATAACTTAACTACACTGTTACTGAGAAATAATTCCTAGCAGTAGTGCATGCTATCAACAAATTCCGGCACTACATCACTGGCTACCAAGTATTTTTACATACTGACCATGTTGGAGTTCGATTTTTAATGAACAAACCTATTACTAATGGTAGAGTTACATGATGGTTATTGCTGTTACAATAATTTGACATTACTATTTTAGATAAACCCGGAAAAGATAATGTAGTTGCTTATTTCCTTTCTAGATTAACTATAAGTGATGACTGCACTGCTATTGAGGATTATTTTCCAGATGAGTATATTTTTTCCATTTCTACTCACTCACCATGCTATGCAGATATAGCCAATTACCTTCCTGCAGGAAAATTGCCACATCAATTGTCTTCCAAGGAAAGAAGGAGGATTATACAACAGAGTGCTTACCTAATCCTGGATAGAAGGTAATCTCTATCACACTAGGCCAGATTTCTAGATTAGGCGATGTGTTCGAGAAGATGAGGTATTTGAAATCCTAAAGGCTTGTCATGAGGAACCTTGTGGAGGACACTTCGCTGACAAGAGGGCAGGACAAAAATTAATCTCAATGGGGTACTACTGGCCAACTATATTCCAGGATGCCAAGAAGTTTGTGAAAGGATGTGATAGTTTCCAAAGGATGGGCCAGCCTCTAAAATTAGATGAGATGTTGTTACAACCTCAGATAGTAATAGAACCATTCAAGAAATGGGCCCTAGACTTTGTGGGGCTAATTAATCCTTCATCACAGCAAAAAGCATACATATTGGTCTACACCGGTTATGTCACAAAATGGGTCGAAGAAAGTGCACTAATTAGAGCAACATAGTAGGCTGTTTCAAACTTCTTGTTTCAAGATATTTTTTTTCGCTTTGGGATACCCAGAGAGATAGTGACAGATGGGGGTCCTCAGTTCACATCTCATTTGATCAAGAAGTTGGTTGAAAAGTATGGAATCCATCATAGAATCACCACACCCTATCATCCACAAGAAAACAGTCAAGTATAAAGCACCAATAAAATCATTGAGGGAATCTTGACAAAGACAATAGCCATCCACCGAAGAAAATGGGCTGAGAAAATTCCAGAGGTACTATGGGCTTACAGGACAACATGGAGGAATACTACAAGCTTCTCACCATATGAACTGATGTATGGTAAGAATCCCTTATTCCCCATAGAGTTTGAAATAAATACATTAATAACAACATTGCAGGTCGATCTGGATTTGAGTACAACATAGACTCAAACGTTGAACAAGCTCAATGAGTTGGAAGAGAAATGGATGGCTGTCATCAACATACATAAATCATCCAGCAGTAAAGAGCCAAATGGCATGATGGGTTTATTAAGAAGAAAAATTTTCAGAAAGGAGATTGGGCTCTTTTGTATGATTCAAGGTTCAAAGATTTCAAAGGTAAGCTCTACACCAGATGGCTAGGTCCTTACGAAGTGGATATGGTCTTTGAAAATGGGACCATACAATTGGTCACCATTGACAGTGCTAAGACGCCATTACTGGTTAATGGGCACCGTCTAAATTTATATCATCAACCTGCTTCGAAGGAATCATTTGTCAACATTGCCACGGACTCTGATCTTCATGTTACAATAGCAGGGGAACATTCTCCTCTGCAGCCTTAAAATTTGAAATTCCAATAAGTGCAGCAGTTGAAAACCACCTTTGTGGCAGTTGTTACACCTGTTTAAAAAAATATAAATAAAAATAAATAAATAAACAAAAATAAAAATAACAAAATAACAAAATAAAAGAAAAATGAAAATAAATCTAACTATGAAAACTCCTTTCTGGGGCGCAGTGAGACAGCCAGTAACAGTTGAAAACAACTCTTGTGGCAGCTGTTACATCCATGTTTTTCTCCCTGTAATATCATATTCCCTTCCTGATCTATGTCATAGGATGATGGTATTCATGTAATTTCCTTTTCTGTACCAATTTCTTATGATTATTATGTTTTTTTTAGAATAATTTCAAAATTGTCTTGGCTATTACACATGTAACAGCCGACACCCATGAATATTGTTCTTCGTAATTCATTACATAAACAACAATAACTATGCCGGCTAAACACAACAACACGAGCGTTGCAAGAAGGATTCCATCAACTCAAGTCTTCTTCCACGTCACCTCAGGTATGTCATTAAAAAGGTAAATGATTGTCATTGATGATTCAATGATTAATTGGAAAAGTAATGACGCTCCTGTGACGGTCGTGGGCAGCTGTCACAATTAAAGTGAGGGAGGGGATATGACTTGAAATCATTACAAAAAGGTTGTAATCATAAATATCTATTAAATTTGCATGCACCTAATAAATAACAGAATTTCTAATGACGAGCGAATCTGGTTGGAAAAGAGTGTGTGTACGAAATTCCATCACTTTCCATAATAAGCCATTTATGAATATTAGTGTAGGGTACGATTTGGTAAATCCATGAAATCTGTCACCTTTCATCAACCTCCTTCTGAAACCTTGCATTCTCATTGTAAAATCATTGAATGGGATAAGCAGAGGTGTCGAGTAGCAGCTAGTTCAGACACATAGTGATGTTACAGCAGGATTGAACAACAAAGAAGTGAACTCAAAAACTCAATGATATTACAGTGTTGCCAGACATTAAGAAGTAAATTTAGAAACAAACATAATAGATGAGTGGAACAATGTTCAGGCATGAGATGGACTCTATGGATGCTATGAATAATTTCCCAGAGGCCTTCCATATATTTAGAGATGTGTGATGGGTTGTGTTTTTCCAGAAGCTTGAAGGCTCAGATGAGGCAGTGGAAATTGAATTTGCTCAGAACTTGAACAACAATCAAACCCGAGTAAGAGGCATGAAATTGGAGGTGACTGAAGAGGTGATTGCCTG
Source organism: Pinus albicaulis (assembly GCA_034641835.2). Taxonomy (NCBI): domain Eukaryota; kingdom Viridiplantae; phylum Streptophyta; class Pinopsida; order Pinales; family Pinaceae; genus Pinus; species Pinus albicaulis. Next base: position 708,249,706 of record CM076573.1, on the reverse strand, counting down.
AGTAACTTCATTACCAGTAGAAGGGAGAAGGTGGTTTAATAGAAAAATTAAGGACCCCTCCTTGAAAGAGGATTTCCTAGTAGGGGAAGAGAAACTGGAGAAGAAAGGAAGAGGAATTGACAGATTTTCACTTCCTCATCCTTGGGAAGACGTTGCCCTGGGCTTGATCAAATATATCACTTATGAAGGGAGATCCACGATAGTGTTCAACTATCACTTTCCTCTTCTAAAACGCCTTCGACATCAGCAAAGAATCAATCTTCCATTCTATTTGTGTGGAAACATCAAGCACATGGCGACAGTAGTAAAAACAACAGCACACCCAGAGGCATGCGTGACTAATCACGAACTCATTAAGCTCATTGTGTTGAATGCCCTAGGCCAGTAAGGAAAAACTTGGGAAGAATTTAAAAGAAAAAGACCAAGGACAAGCCGGGGGAAACAAACCACGACCTCAGCAGAAAGTCAGACAGAGGAAGAGACCCAGACTCGACCTACTGGAGTTATAATTGGGAAGAAGCCTATTGAAGAACCAATTGGGGACAGAAGACCAAAATAGAGAGTGAAGGTCAACATACCTGCAAAACCCTTTCCTACGGCCAAGAAGCATATGGAAGCAGAAGTTCTAGAAGAAGAAAGGAAACCTTCCTCATCAGGTAAGGATGAAACCAATTCCTTGTGTTTAGAAATTGAAAAATTAAGAAAATAAAACAAGGAATTGAAGCGGAAATTATCAGAGGGAAGGGAAATTCCAGTGTCAGTATGCATGAAATGTTTTCAAAACTTAATAGCAGCGGGATATAATGCCTGTAGAGAAAATATCAGCCCAATGGAAGTAGAAATAGAACAACAGGAGGTTGTTACACAAGAGCCTGCTGATGATACTGTTGTTACACAAGAACCATCAGTTAAAGCAAATCCTCTTGTAATAATTGACCTAGAAGCCTACCCACAAGAACCTATGGAGGCCACTCCTATTGTAGAAGAAACAACAATAGACATAGAGGCGATTCTAGGTAAAAACAAAGGGGATGACACACAAGAACCCACCAAAGAGGTTGTTGTTACACAAGAACCAGCAACAGAGGTGGAACAACCCCCTGAAGAAGACGTTGGTACACCTATTGTTGATATAGATATTGAATCTAGGAGAATTTTGAGTCCCATATTGGGATGGAACTCTGAGAAACTCCTGTTAATTTCTGAGTTACAAAAATGGAAGAAGGAAGCAATCTACCTTCGGGATGGGATGATTTCGCTAAAGGAACATCAGAGAGAAATAGAAACTTTACATGAAATATGGATGGAAGTAGAGTTTAAGAAAAAGTGGGAGGATTACAAGAAGCAAGAAGCTCTGAAGAAATAAGAAGAAAATTTGTTGCTGTTATAGGATCAGATTCGAGACCTCACCATAGATAAACAGAGACTTCATGATCTCATCCTCAACTTGCTGGGTTGTAGGTAGCCTTCTCCATCATATCCTATTTTCTGTGGGAACATTAATTCTTGTTTCAATTGAAATCCATTATGGAGGACAAACCTTATTTATGTTCCTTCACTCGTACATTTCTGGATGTTTTCCGTGCCTCAGATTTTGATGAGAAAAGTTGTTGTGTGAATTGTTTTTACAAAACATTATTTGTGAACATGTGATTATGTAGATGATTGTGAAATTATTCTCTTATATGGGAGATCTTCAATTAAGGGCTTTTGTATCCTTCATGAGGAATCGGATTGAATGGCATCTAGCCATTAAATCTATGGAGACTAATGAGGAGAAGACAACATTGTGGGTTTGGGCAGAACTAGGATGGGCTGCTAAGTTGAGACGAGAATTCAGGAGAATGCTGAGTACCCCTGGGATTAAAGAACCAGCTACCACTTATAGAAGAAGAATTGTGAATTTTTGCGTCAATCAGTTCACAATGATGAAGAGTCGAGCTTTGACAGGGTGTTTAAAATGCACGGAAGCCAACAATGCTGAGTTATTGAAGGGAGATCCATTCTCATTCTAGAATTTCATGGTGGTTGTTACACATGTACCAGCCTATGCACGGATTGTACAATCTCTTGGAGCTTTGTGGTTGGGATTTAAGTTCAAGATTTATTTGATTTGGTTGCCCATTGAGGATTACCAGACCAATTATGAATTAAGCATGTATGAGTCAGAATCCTGGGTACAGAAACTGATGGCCAATCAGGGATACAGGTCTATAGATGAGGACATAGCTGGTGCTTATGATATTACTAACCTACACCGAAGATATTCCCATGAGAGATGAGTTTGCATGAGGACATGCAAGCATTTCAGTTGGGGGGAGATGTTGGGTGCTGTTTTTGTACATTTTTCCTACACTTATCTTCCTTATTTTGCTTTATAACTATAACCAATGGGAGTATCTTTTACCCCTTTTTCCTACCTTTTTACCCTAACTTATGTTGTTTCACCTTGCTTTCATTACTTTGCCAATTCACGAATTACTATGATCTATTATACCTTTTTATGACTCATTGATGGTGAAGGTTTGGAAAAGGTCGATGGTCTTTGTGTTATCCTTTCAGATGTCATTTGTAGCACCAAAGATCTCAGACACGGATTTCACAGGAGCGGTTCGGATAGTGCTTTTACATCAAAGAAATGTTGTTACACCTTGCTATTACAAACCCACCAACAACTGTTGTTACACTCTGTTGTTACCGACTCGTTGGAAAAATGCTGATACAGTTGTACCGTTGACTGCTCTTGTCTACATTGTTGTTGATTTGTCCTTTGGCGGTTGCTCTACAGCTGTGTTTTGTTATGATAGTTGTAGGTGTTGTTAACATTGTATTTTTTGGATAACAGCCTAAGGGCAATTCTGATTGTAATATTTTTAATTTCTAATCAAAACTTTATTAGGGAGTGGTTATAACTGTATGAGTTCTATTCCGATCAGCATGAGAATCATAAGATTCTCATGACTGATCTATTCCTAGATTTTCTGATGTAACCACTATATATCTCTCAGCCCTAGAGGTCGAGAGGTTAGTGGAGAACAACATTCTTTTGGCTCTGTAATTGTGTTTAGATTAATACAGATCATCTTGTCATTTTTGTCACATGTGTGATTCTATTTAGCTTCAGTTAAAGTTCCTTCTCTATCTGCACCCTGCTAGGGAGGAAGGGCCCTCCTTCTTAGCAGGGATTGCGGTGATTAAAATAGTTGTGTGTACATAATTGTAATTCATTTTAAGTATCATTAGACTGTTGTTGTTGTTGTTCAGTTGAGAATATATGTGCTTCAATTTCTATACTCTATATGTTGTTACACATGTGATAATAGAGACACCAAATGGGTACTTATTGTGTGGCGAGCTAGACAGATCAATTGAAGTGTGATTTCAGTATTGTTGATTCTTTTATTTCTGCAGGAGTGATTTATTTCCAGCATTTTACTTCAGCAATGATTTATTTTCTTTGAAATTACTTCTGGTTGGTGTATCGGCATAGACAATGCAACTGTCATCGGAATAAACAGAAGTCTCTAGATTGATAATTAAGTGTGCGTTGTTCATTCATTTAATAAATGATTTATATATTCCAACACTCCCTCCTTGACATAGGAAAAGTTTCTAGAAAAATTTATGCACACTTTGGATAATCCGCTCAGGATCTGAAACCAAAAAGACATAATAGGTTACTGCTTGAAAAATTGTTAATGTATTATCAAACCGAATTCTTTGATGGGGTGAAACAACAGGCGAAGCGTGGTTGTGGTTTTCTATTATATCTGGATCCAAATCATCATATCCAATTGTATTGGTTTGGTGGATATGGCTCCAACACATGTGCAAAAGTCATAGCTTTATGGGGTCTCATGTATTAGGCTAAAAGAAAAAACTTGATGCGGTTGAATATATTTGGTGATGCTAAGGTCATCATGGATTGGATAAATGGATTGGCTAACGTAAATTTCCCCAATTTGGCGAATTGGATGGATCACTTAGAAAATTTGAAGAAGCCTTTCAGAAATATCTACTTCAGTCATAACTTCAGAGAACTCAACAAATTTTTTGACTCTCTCTCAAGAAAGGGACTAGTTGTGAGGTCGGGATATATTTTTTACCAGGTTCACATCAATGGCACCATCGGGGAGGAGGACCCTTTTCAGATAGAATAACTATATCCACTAATTTTGTTTCATTTTTATTTTTCATTTTACATGTATTTTTTTTATATTTTTAGTTTAGGTTCATGTTGAAATTAGTCTACCTGGACCTTGTTTGGATGGTTATAGTTGAACACAACAATTTTTTCATTAAGTAGTGCATCAGTATTATTTTTTTGTAGATGTATTCCCTTTAAAACAATATGATATATGTAATGGGGATTTTTCAAGTAATGAAAATCTTTAGCAAAAATTTTTTTCTATGAAAAAAAAAATGTTTCTAGAAATATCTTTTTGTGTTCAAAATTATTTTTTTATAGAACATTTTAATATAAGATAAATGTATAATTTCTTTCATATTCAACATAGAGTGACATATGATATTTAAAATAAACATTTATGACAAAAATAGTATTTCAATTTCTACCATAAATAAAATATGTTAATGTCTCGATAACATTTTATATCTATTATGAGATGGTGGTGGAAGTGGTTAATCTCAACTAAAGAAAAGTACCTTTATTTTTATTTATATAAAGTAATTGAAAGTAAAAAAATTAATATTAAGTCAATAAGTGATTTTTACATCTAATATGAGGGATATTTGTAATAATATATACATACATACATACATACACACACACACACACACACACACATATATATATATATATATATATATATATATATATATATATATATATATATATTGACCATAAATAAAATATATAAACGTTCGTATTAAGTAAAATTATTTCAATATCCACTATTTTTTTGTCAACTCCAATACTTAATATTCATTACTAAAACAAGGATATAGAGAGATCAAGTTCAAATTCAATGAGAACCATACCTTCCAGTCTTCAACAGAAAAAGAAAAATAATAATCTAACTTCTTTGCAAGATAACAAGAGACAAAAATACTTTTCCAACCACCAAAAGCATCACCAAGAAGAGAACAAAGTAGCACATGCCAATATTCTTGAAGCAAAGACCCAAGAGTATTTCCAAAAAAACATACCCTCCTATGCTCTCCACAAACCAAAAATCAGATTGGAATGCAATGATAGTATGCACCTAAATAATATAATCTGAAAAACTTGACTAAAAAATATTCGAATCCCTAAGCATCCCTGTGCAAGATTTTCCTCTCGCAATAAGGGAAATTCCAAGTCGCATCATCCATTAACATCATAACTGGAGAAAAATATTGTATGTGCAAATATATGGTTAGGGTGAAATGAAGACATATTACAATAGTCATCTAGGGAAAAATGAAGACCACCAAAAAATAAAAAATAGCATGGTGAAGAACTGAGATAACATAATGAACCCACCAATGATGAATTCAAAAAACATCCAGAAATACACCACCATCTATGAATTGAAGGAAAAACAAGATCTTGGAATCACTATTGGCCCAAATTTTAACAACGGAAACACTTAGAAGAAATACTATGATATTGAAAAAATCCAAGCATCTCCATAGAAGTTCAATTCGAAGATAAGCATCAGAAGTTGTTGCACTGAACTTATAAGCCAAAAGAAGTTGAAGCTGCCATGACAAGACCATACCAAAAGGTTGATTTCGAAAATTGGAACAAAAGAAGAATATGAACTAGTACTAATCCTAATAAGAGGTGATTATTGTGAGATTCTGAGCACTGTCAACTGATGAGTCAGTAGGATCACCTGGTGCATCGGTGAGATCACCATAAGTTGAATCGGACATGAGAAATATTTCTACCTAGGTCAATCTATAATCCACATTATTAAGACATAACCTTTGATTCTTACACATATGTTTTATATCATCCACTAAAGATAATACATTATAGTTCTCAACTTTCTTATCCTTAGAAAGTAAGCACAACAAAGTATCCATTTGTTGGTGTAAATCCAAAGAGTTCAAAAAATTAAGCCTCGTTTTCCTTAATATGGAAGGAAAAAGAACCCTATTCAAATCATCCCCTTCAACATATGAATTAGAGTGATATGGGTGTTCCCAGTCTCTTTCGACTCCAAGAGGAGTATTTTCTTCCTCACTTCTAGGGAAACATATCAAAGAAAGTCCCAACTAAATCAAAGGCAAAAGAGTGAATTGGCTTGAACCTAATATTGCCCATTCCACCCCTTCAACTAGTCATTCTCTACTGAGGCATAATTACAGAGATAAAGGAAGAAAATTTTATAGCCACTAAGAGATGCTCTACCTAAGAAGAAAGAAATATGGCAAGTCACAGAGCCCTATAACCCCGACTGAAATATCAGTAAATCATCTCCCAGTCGCCATGCCAGAGGACTAAATTCCAGCACGTTTTTAACTCACCACAACCTAAAGACATAACATACAAGACTCCCCATAATCATAACAAGAAATTAGGGCTCTAGAAACTCAAGTGGAGGATAGGAACAAATTCAACACCCAAATCACTCAATGCCACTAGCAAAGAGAAACACAAAGTAACTGAAAATGTTATCAAAGAAACTAGCGTATGAAAACCTCTAATTACTAACACGATATAATGCAGCAAAGTAACACCAATGCACCCTAATGAGACATGTTGATGATAACACACCTTGAATAATAGAGCACTAAGTTGACTAGAGCCATGCAAAGCCTATAAAATGATCCAGCTACCATTTAGATAATGCAATACTAGAAAAGGTAAATTGTATACCTCTAAAATCACTACCAGATATTTGAACTAGATCTAACAGAAGAGTTGACGCTCTACAACCAGTAGCAAAGAAACAAGACATAACAACCTCAAATAAAACCATATGAATAACGTTGAGAATAAATCGCCACCTCCACTCCCACGTTGCACATACTTTGGCCACCCCAATGCCATAACTGAACCATTTAAAGCAAAGAGACCCAAATTTAGCATTCCAATCTAGTCATCTATGTATTTCCATTCCTCCCCTAGGTGTAGACACGTATGATGCATTCAACACAACTTTTAAGGAAGCTCTCACTCAACCTGCATTAACACCCCCATCAGTGAATTTCAACATCCATTATTAAAACCATATCTTTCCTCATAAAAATTCATAAGTTATTATTATATAAAATCATTCAAAGTAAAATGTTTCTTATAATTAAAATATTTTAACCAGTATAGATCCATTTTAACCATGGATGTAGCAAGTGCCAAGAGGGATCATTCTATTGAGGTGAATAATACTTTTAAAATGCAGAACTTAAAAATGTTTTCACATATGGATATTTGATCCCTCTCGATGTTTGATAGATCCATAGTTAAAATGGATCTCTCTCTCTCTCTCTCTCTCTCTTTGTGTGTGTGTGTGTGTGTGTGCATATATATATATGCATGGAAAATTTCATTGGGAACTTGGATTATTTAAACTCTTGAAATTTCAATAAATATTTGTTAGATTTCAAACAAAATTGACCAAAATATATACATGAAAGGGGCTAAAATATAGAATAGTGAGTCTATTTGAAATGTTTTACTCACAAGAAACATCGAAATATTTTAATTAATACGAGAAGTGAAATATTTTATTTATAACTTATATTATTATTATTATTGCTTTAAATGTCATACATTAATTTTATATTAATAATTTGAATGAATTACACATCTTATTTTTTATTGTTCTTATTAGGAAGTGATTCAATATTTTTACTTTAAATTATTTTTCTCTTTGAGGATTGAAATATTTTATTATTATGAACATATATATATTTTCAAGGTGAATTGTATTTCTTTCAAAAAAATGACATTTATAACATGACCTAAAACAACCTTGTCAACCTCTTATTGGGAGGCCTGACCAAATCCAAAAAATAACTCTCTGTAGAGAGGGAATAGGTATCTATGTACTAAAAGATACAAAATTGAATAAACTGATATTGAGATATTGGCCTAACCAGCTTTGCATGATAACTTCTGTAGAAAACAATACACAATACATGGCATAACACAACTAGGCTGAGGGATCTAATTCTGAGAATGCAACCTAGATGGACTCTTTTAGGTCCTTAGATTTTCTCTTCGTTGTAGGAGGTATGTTGAGATGTTATTCTATTCTCTCCATTTTGTGATCCAAATCCCTCAAGTGGCAATGCAAGTGCTCAAGGGAATGGAGAATGCCTACATGGTGCTCATGCTAATCTAAGAGAGTATACCCTAGTAAAAACTTCATCTTTTAGTAGAGATCAACAATTTGAATATATGGATTCAAACGACCCCTCATGTGCTCTGTGTCTAAGATATAATATGCACATTTATGTAGTAACCTTCGTATTTAAGAGGGGAATTATTTGAGAGGAAACTTCCCCTCATCTAGAGTGAGTTCTTCCTGGATGGTTCCTAGCATAAGGTCACAAAATCATGTAGAAAAATCCTACAACCGATGGTTCATTTGAGTATTTACTTTGTAGGCCCTCTCTTGGTAATACAGGCACCCCCCCCCCCTTAGAATATGCACCCATTTACGAACCATTGGGGGAGATAATAGTAGCATAGTAAGACTGGAGAAGTGGCCAAGAAAAACTAAATAATCCAGGAGTACTAGAGGGGTGCCACATAAAATACAACCGCAAACAGTGGGGCCACCTAGGAGGGAAACTAGAGATGACATCATAGGAGTGAAGGGGAGGAAGATTAAAAACCCCCAAACCTACCAAATCACCACTAGACACTAGAAAGGAGGCTTATGAGGAGTCCAGGTTGAGAATAGAGCTAGCATAAGTGAGAAACCAAGAGAGGGATGAAGAATCAACACCATAAGGGATAATTGAAGATTATATCTGCGAGAAATGGAAAGGAGCTAGGGAATAAATCTAAGACCACCAAAATCAAGGTGGGAAGACCCACCGAAGCACTGAGGAATAAAGGACCAAAATAAGAAAAATCAATACCTTAAGCCCCTAAATAAAGAATGCACTGACCACCCTACAAGTTATCAAAGAAGATTGTCTTAAATCAATTCTTAGAGGAAAATTGAAATTACCAAATCATAGATGATGTTTCTGAGCATGGAGGGAAAAAATGTCCATGAATTATTGGAATCATGACTAAAGAGGGAGTTTCGTGATAATTAAGGTTGATTCACGATTTTTCCAACTGTAAAACCATGCCAACTCTGCTCCATAACTTGTGTTTTCTACCCATGATTCCCTATACAAGAATCCCTCCACAGAAACACTCACAAAGAATTTTTCCAAACTAAGTTCCATGGAAGGAGTCTTAATGTCAATTTATATTGCACGAGTGACCATCTCGATTCCTGTGCAAACTTCATGCCACCAGCTCCCATTCAAATTGAACCATGTCATGGTTTTGCAGGCATTAATGATATCCACCTGCAATAACTCCTATGCATTTAACATTCATAGTGATGTGTTGACATGTTCCCTAGTCCATTAGCCAAGTGAGATAGTAGTAGCCCACCTGATATGGATATTGAAATATTTTACTAATGAACAAAGTGAAATATTTCTACATCTACTTCATACTATTATTGATGTTTTCTAATGCTTTTAAACAAAACAAACCAAACAAGTATATTCATTTTTACTTTTTTATTATAAAAGATTTCATACCTTTATATAGAATATCTTATTTATAATTTAAAAGGGACACATGTTAACTCAAGGGTAAGTGAAATTACCCAATTAACTTGAGTGAAAGTTAGTGCCACTCAATTTTTATTTTTATTTTTTTGTAAATTGGGTAGTGCCTCGCTATACATTCATCTTTAATAAAATGCAGGTTACATTAATATATTTCTGTTGGCCTCAACCCGCTTGTAGGAAACTAGGTTTGTTGGCCATCTCAGAGAGTTATAGTCCAACCAAAATTAAAGAGTTTAAATCAATCTCTGGCTATCTTAACAGGTCTATTTTCTAACTTAAAATATATGAACATCGAAAAAGTAAATACTTTTTGTAGTATGCATATAAAAAAAGAAAGTATTTAGTATCCTTAGTCATCAGATGATTCAATGGGTGTCGGGTCTTTAACACTTGACATGGGCATGTCAACCTGATTCTGATTATGAAGCTTCCTATATATTCATCCAAGGAGGACGTTATGATGATGTTTTTGTAGGTGAATCTCTTGGATATCCCTGTGGATTTCATATAGAATGGAGGCAACCTTTGGATCTCCTCCAATCTCTTGCACTGTTACAATTGCTTTAGCTAGTAAGCACTTCATGGTCTAGTAAATATGAATAGACTTCTTAAAATATGACAGTCTCCATCTGGTATGACTAGGATCAGTTAATATTGGATCCATCTCATCTTCAGGAATGTCTTCCTCGACCTTGGTTTTCAAATCTTGTTCCCATCCAAAAATCAGAAATTTAGCATAGCTAGGTGTCCCTTCTGCATATGCCTGGAAGAGGTTTTCCATGATTTCCTTTCTATAATTCCTTCCCCTTCTACTTGATCCCTCTTTGGCCTTTCATTTATCCTTTTCGTCCCTTCTTCCAGACTGTAGTTTAACCATGTTAGCTTGGAGCTGGTGTCCCAACAACTGTACGATCACCCAAATCCACACTAGAGTTCTACCCCAACGTGCAATTGCCTGAGGGTGAAAAATGCTAGGAAGACCTGCAGAAGGAGAAAAAAAGTATTGAAATCAAATAGATATTTTGAAATAAAATCTTGCTTGCTGGGAGCCATCAAATTTCTCACAAGCTGGCCAGAAGTTGTTACTCTCTTCATGATTACTATGTTTCCTAAACCCCTGCTGCACAAACATGCCACATCTTTCCAATTCTCATTATGCATTCCCTTCTCAATATTAACCAGAATGAGGAGGACAGTGACAAAACCATAAAGGACCCGATAAACTTTGCAGTTACTCCCATGCAAGCCCAGAATGAAATTGATTTCACCCCCCAACTAACCCAAAAATTGTTGTACCAGTTTTATTGTCCTTGGTGCCTCTATCAGTATTGACAGAGCCTCTACCCCCCATGTTGCCGCAAACATTAGTGACGTTATTGACATTATATTTAACCCCAAAATTTTCCTTCAGCGATATACATTCAATTTCAAATAATTTCCATAGAGACTTGAAACAGTTGCAAGAGGGATTTTGCAATTTGTCTACATTATTGCCAGCACTACCTTGCAGACTACCAGAAAATCCAATAGGACTAAGAGAATTGCAATCAGTTCTATGCAATAGGCTTTCGAAATAATAAAGATGAAAAACAGGGATGTGAAACTCGCATGCAGAGCCATGAAGATGGCATGCAAGGGTTGCAGAAAACTCTAATTCATTGTAATACTAACATGTAGGGTCATTCATATAACATGCAAGGTGTGGAAGAAATTTAGAATAACAAGGCTCGTAGCATTGAGTCACCACCTCTTCTGCAATTTGCATACCCAGAAGGTGGAACAACATGCAACCAGCCACATGCAGAACCAAAATGGACTCAGAAGAAATAACCAAGACAAGGGTCTCTAACCAAATTAAGATCTAGAAATTATTTATGTAGAACCTATCAAACTTTCCAGGCATCCTCTCATTCCGTTTGACCAAGACATATTTCATAGGAGACTGCAATATTGAACCAGTAGTCATTCCATTCAATGGACGAAGAAACAAAGCATACAAACCAATGCAATTCGTCATCTCAGAGACAAATATACTAAGGAAGAAGCTAGATACATTCCCACGCAAATGACAGGTCATAGTTACCAAATCCCTCAACTGTTCATATGTCCTCTTCCCAGCTTCCTTCATACGCTACTCAACAATGATCCAAAAGCCAACAAAAAAAAAGTTTTTAACGGGCCACCACATCCTCCCGCACTGGCGTTTTCCCCCAGACACTCTTGATAATCCCCGTTGTCTTCCAACTTCCTTTAATGCGATAATTACTCGGCGTGGGTGGAGTCGTCCGCACTTGTCACCACGCATCATATCCTTCCACCGTGTGGCTTGCACAAATGATAACCATGTCGCGCCTTCGACTTCCCACTTGGAACCTGATTGGGGGTTCTGGGTTTGGTTATTGTCTCTCTCCACAACATAGAAAATTTTAGGGGCGAATTTTTTGTATCATAGTATATTATTTCATTATTTCAAATAGCCCCAAATTTATTTATAAAAAAAAATAGTTCTAGATTTTAGCCCACCTTATTTTAAGGGAGAGGGGGAATTAAAACAACTTATATACATCTTAACTCTAAATCTACTGGATCAAATCTCCTTTCACTCTAAAGATATTTGCATCTTAAGAGATTTGATCCCTCTCAGAAAATAATAATAATAACATTAAAATAAAAATAATCTCATGGTATTTACCCATGGTATTGACACATGGTATGAGAACCCATGGTATTCATGTGGAACATAGCATATTTAAAGGGTAAAATTAAAACAACTTAGATCCATCTTAACTTAGGAGTCTACCAAGCGGAGAGAGATATCAAATAGCTTGTGACGCAAATCTATTTTCACTGAGTGAAAAAAAAATTGAACCCTTTTGAGGTTTGGTGGATCCAAAGTTAAAATGGAATTACACTAGTCACATTTTGTAAGTCTAGATGATGCTTCAGAAGTGGGTATGTTTTTTATGTTATACATTCCTAGATGAGGCTTTAGAAGTGGGTATATTTTTTATGTTATACATTTTATTTTAAAATATTGTTAGGAGGGGTAAATAATTTATTTCCCCATTAAGCTAGAGATTCAAAGATAATAGGGAAATTGACATTATGGATTGTGTGAATTTGAAGATGATGTTTATATAAATAGTTGTTTTCTTTATCTAAGTGAGTTATAGCTTAGTGAGAATATTTTGGTATTTTTCTGTATCAATGCTTCAAATTAAAAGTCACTTGGACTATTTTTCCAACACTATAATGTGTGGAAAATTCAGTGTAGAAATTTTTTTAACAAAATATTCTTTTAATTGGCTCAGAATGTTCGATTTCATGGAATATTTTCCTTCCTCCATGGAATTCCTGCAAGACGAGACTCCTCCTTTAACTAAGCCTCATGAGTATTAGACTCTTCTCTGGGAAAGGATTCATCTTAACTTTAGTAAGTTCAAGTGACCTTTAATTTCATTTTAATACCTTTATTGACAATATCTAATATCAACACGTTCAACTTCATTTTAGCAAAATCTTATTGAAATTTAAACTAAAATGTTATATTTTCTAAAAAATAAATCTAATTAAAAATGAAACTTTGAAAATTTATTTTTAGAAATGGCACGTTGTTTTTCACCCTAATATCTTGAAATTTTAACTGCATTGGCTTCAATATTTGCAGGTATACATTGTGCTTTTTTTTTTTTACTTTTAACTTATATGAAACTCATAAAAGGAAATGCTAAAATGATATGAAGGGTTGTGTTAGACACAGTCCTGTCAGTCCTTCGTCATTGGTCTTCAAACATGTCGAATAATGTCTGCAGCCTAGAGGAAGGTTCAGTAGGTGTTTATTTCAGGAATGTCATCGTCAATAATGTGAGATTGATTCTTCTTCAAAACCATGTTTTGAAGAAGAAATCATCAAATGTGTTTTTTTAGAATATGTAATTTGTCAAAATGTTTCAAGTTCTCCAGCTCTTCAAATGGCAGCCCTGTTTCAGCTTCAGCAGCTCTTATCCCTGCAAAACACCCAACAGAAGAAAAGCCATCATTCAAGCTCAGAAAATCAAAAAGGGAATTTGAAAGGCAGGGTTTGTATTAATGTGAAAAAGTGCCGAGCCAAGACAAGTCACCATCCCTGCCAAGACAACAAAGAAAACTCTTTAGAAACAAGGAGAACTTGCTCAAACTGGAGCCCCGAATTCACATGCTGTTGTAGAGTATGTTTCCTCAGGCCTACCTTATAAGATTACTTTTAATGATGTATACTTCACAGTTGGTTGCTTGCAAGCTATACAAGTGTGCATGCAAGTATTGGCCATTAAAGGCTCAAATATACTCCTACCACGACCAGGATTTCCAGTTTATGAAACTGCCTGTGGTTACAGTGGCATTGAAATATGGTTTTATGACTTGATTCCAGAGAATTACTGGGGAATTGACTTGGATTAAGTAGAGGCATTGGCCGATGACAAAACTATGGCAATAGTTGTCATCGATCCAAGCCATCCTTGTGCTGATGTCTTCTCCTATGAACACCTGTTACAGAATGCAAAAACTGTAGGTCACTTAGGAATCCCTAGTGTTTCAGATGAAGTATATGTGCACATGGTCTTTGGAGGGGTTAAATCTGAGCCTATGGAAAAATTCGCTTCCATCACACCAGTAATTACTCTTGGAGGAATTTCAAAGCGATGGCTAATTCGTGGTTGTCGGTTTGGAGGGCTTGTTGCTGGTGATCTTCACGGCATTCTTAAACAAGGCAAGATCCTAGAAGGAGTCAAGAAAACTGGAGCTGGCAGAGGTGCGCGCTACCCATAGAGAGGGTGCGCTACCCACTTAAACGCCCCATCCCTTTGCAAATAACACGGGCGCTACCCATATAGGGCGCGCTACCCGTTGGGTAGGTGCGCTACCCATACAGAGACAGAGCTAAAAAATTTGTCTTGCGCCTAGTTTCGCATCAAATGCCTCCAACTGCTTATAGGTTCGATGTTTATGTGGGGTGGGGTACCACTTTGGAAGTGATGGCATCGCTTTTGTCTCCGGTTTTCTGTTTAGTTATTGCTTTCATGCGTTCACCTCAAGCAAAAAGAGTGTTAGTTTCTATCATGGGCTTCTAAATCTAGTGCAAAGGTCAATGGTGTTTCTAAAACTAAGAACAGATTCACGATTTATGTATTGACAAACCCATTGGCGGAATTTTTATCTCAGTTCTTTCCTTTGTTCATAATATCAAGGGGCAAAAATGTTAGCCTTGCAGTCGATCGAAGATCTCGAATTCAGACACAAGCATTGAGGCATCAAGGGCGGACATAGTCATTGGTTTCTTCTGTCGACTGGTTCAAAAAAGATACAGTTTGTTCTGCCTCTTGGGACCTTTCCGTGCGAAATTGGGATGTTGAAACTGGCTTTAAAATTTATTGCAGTGGATTGTGGGAAAGCGCTGCATTGTCTGAGTATTAGCTCTGCACTAATTGCCGCTTACCACTTTGGAAACATATAAGGATAAAGTGCTATGTGTGTAGAAAGAAGACCGTGTGAGTAAACGTTTCAATGACATTGATAATCCATGCTGGGATGCCACGTACCCGCTGGGTATTCAAATTTTTCCACATCCTACTAAGTTTATATATATTTTATGGTTCCTTTTTCGAACATATGGCTTCTCGCAATAGAAGAAAACCGAAATCTTTGCAAGCAAGGACAGAATCGCGTTCTGGAAACATTCATTTTGAACATATGCACTTTGTAGGCAATGCAGGTGTGAGCATTAAAGAGGTTCCAATGAAAGGGAAAATACCACAGCTGGAGATGACGGAACTTTGTTTCCATTTATTAAAAGGCGAAATTTTAGTCTAAAAACCGTTTTTATTCAAATTAGTTTTTATTCAAATAGCATTTTGTTAACAAGTCAGAAAATAAAGGAAAAACAAGTGGCAGTCAGAGATCGAAGGGCTAATTTGAAATGAAGATATTAACTACAGCAGAAGAATAGGATTCGATTTCCTATTTATGACTTCAGATTTCCTAATTCAAATGGTCTAAGCTCCTGATGTTGCCTATTCATCAGTCATCAAGCAGATTCGAGTAGAAAAAGGAGCGTTATTCTATCTTCAGGGAAAGCGTTGTTCTGCCTTCAGAACAAATGATTGGCTCTGCAGTTTTGTTTGTTAAATGATAATTAAACCATTCCTTATTGGGGTTGATTTGTTATCCCACCTCTAGGCTTATATATTGTATTAAAAATCACTTGTAGTGGGGGAGAATTCTGAAAGCTAGTGGAGGACATTGTACAGTTTTGACAGAGAAACTAATTGAATGGTACAGCTCTGTTTCATAAGATTCTTGTGGTACGAATTTAGCAAATGTTTCTTCTTTGTTTTCATATGTGTCTTGTTATGTTTATAGTTCACCCATAATAATTTCTTAATGAATTCTTTTAAGTAGAAGGGCAGAATTCAGCTTGCTGCTCTGCCCTGGAGAAGCTTTCATGTTTTGTGCAATTTCTTCTGTTCGATAAGGATTCATCACACATGCCCTTGTCAACTTCTTAGTAGTCTTGCCACTCCATTTAATTTCAACTTGGAATTTTTAAGTTTCACTCCTATCTCGCCTTATGGAATAATCTGTGCCTTTGATTAGATCTTTGCTCATGCTGTTCTTGATCCCACGCTGCCCAGAAAAACCCAATCATTTATCAAAAAACCTTTTTTGTATCAATTTACTAGCCTAAGATCAGCATTCACTATAGGTCATCTCAGCCCCTTTGAAGACCTTTTGCTGAGATAGACCCGGAGAGAGCCCTCTCCTGTCCTCGTAGGGCTAGCTACGAGGCTAAGCTTGGTTTGATGTTGCCTCGAGTTTTGCCTTCTTCAGCCTGAGGCAGATTTGACAGGCAGATTTGATGCTTAACATAGTGGCGACTCCACCGGGGACGCCTCCTGAAGATGACAAAGTTCATCCCATTGCCGATGGCACTAGCGACACCACAAGGCTGAATCATTCACTGCCATCATTCACCTATGGTCTAGGAAATCAATGCTTCATGTGATTTCATCATGTATCAGAGCTTCGACTGGTCAAATGACCATTACTGAGAAGACATGATCCAATATTTCAGATCACATCCCAGGTTTTTCGAATAAGATGCCTAAGGTAGATTGGTCAAGGAATCTGCCTACGTTTAACGATGATGGTAAGAAAGATGTTGCTTTACATCTAGTTAGATTTCACATGCATATTCGCAAGTTAAAAGTGGATTTTTCTGAAGATTGCTTGATGAAGATATTCTTGGCCACTCTGGAAGGTGAAGCCCAATCTTAGTATGAAAATTTGCCGCCGGCATGTATTTACTGTTTAAAGGATTTTCATGCTTTGTTCATTGAAAGATATCAAACATCTTATCCATCGTTAAATTTAGTTCATGACTGTTGCAAACATGCTTCTACTTTTATTGAAAGCCTTGAGAAATATTATGAAGATGATAATTTCATGAATGATGAGATCATGGAGGCTCTGTACGAGAATCCATTTCAGCAATATGAAGAGAACCTAGAGGATACCCATAAATATGATCAGGAAATTTTGCAGCAGAATCAAGATCAGCAGGTTGAAGAGTGCCATATGGCTGAAGATGATGAAAGGGAGAATGACATTTCAGATCTGCCCACAGAAGAAGACAACATGCAGATTGCAGATTGTGATAATGTCCAGTCAGCTACTTCAGATTCAGATTCAGATCATGATGACCAAGTATATCTTGTGCTGAAGCCCATCAAAGAGAACTCTGCTGTTGAAATCATCTGGAATGCAGAAGACACAGTAATGGATCCAAATGTTCTCAGTCATACTGTCAATCCATCATTAGAACACAACCTTCATGAAGAAGCAATCCAGTCAGTTCATGAAAAACGGAATGAGATCTTTGTGCAAGTAAGTGATAAATCTCCTTTCAATAACTCAGTAATAAATGATAGTTTGAGTGCCCTGTCATATGAAGATAATTACTATTTAAGCAGAAGAAAACAAAGGTATTATCTCCTCTGTCTGAAGATGAGATAGATCAGCTATTGAAAAGTCATGTTCTAGCTCAAGTTACAGCAGATTTGCAGTGCACACATAGTCAGGAAAGTGTTAATGAAACTTCTTCCTCTTTTGAAAAATATGATTGTCTTGTAATCAGTTTTGTAGATCAGCAAACAGATAATTTTTTCTTTCACAAAGGTGAGAAGGCTGTCATGTTTGATAATCTTGAAGATTGTTTTTTGTTTAAGAATGACCTAGATCATGAAATTGAGGAGTATATGCCAGAATTTCTCATGGTCAAGGAACTTACAGCTAACACTCAGATGGCAGATACCTCTCTGTGCATTTCTATCCCTCAGAAATCAATTGTCCTTTATCAGAATGGAGTGAATACTTGTATTTTTGCAGCTGGATCTCCAGATAAGCCAGTGTTTCAGGATTTTCAAGACTCCTTCAGCATTCTTCTGCAAACATTAGAAAGGATAAATATTGTCTGGTTCATTATCATAAGCTTTGGTTTCAGTGGTTATTTTGAGTTGCCTACAGGTTCATTATTCTGCCTGCTTAAGGAGAGTAAGAGCAGAAATTTGGGGTGTAGCCATCTGCTGGATTGGTTACATTGGAAGGAACACTACACATGATTTTACATATCACATCAGTATGCAGGTGGTTGCCATCGTGATTTGAAATCTTGATGGACTGCTGCCTTTTTTCAAAAAGCTTTGTAAATACTTGTTCTAGCTAAGTTAGTCATGAGTTATTCATCGAGTCAGTTTGAGTCGATTTTCCAGTTAATAAGTTGAGTCATCAGTATTTTGTCGTTTCTTCAAAATAATGATTCCATCGCCCAATGGATGGAGGCACTGTCTGCTCTCCCAAAGCTCTGCAGTTCTTGGCACCTCCAAGAAGCGGCAGCTGCCATCCCCATTGGAGCCAATGTTAGACACAGTCCTGTCAGTCCTTCGTCATTGGTCTTCAAACATGTCGAATAATGTCTACAGGCTAGAGGAAGGTTCAGTAGGTGTTTATTTCAGGAATGTCATCGTCAATAATGTGAGATTGATTCTTCTTCAAAACCCTGTTTTGAAGAAGAAATCATAAAATGTGTTTTTTTAGAATATGTAATTTATCAAAATGTTTCAAGTTCTCCAGCTCTTCAAATGGCAGCCCTGTTTCAACTTCAGCAGCTCTCATCCCTGCAAAACACCCAACAGAAGAAAAGCCATCATTCAAGCTCAGAAAATCAAAAAGGGAATTTGAAAGGCAGGGTTTGTATTAATGTGAAAAAGTGCCGAGCCAAGACAAGTCACCATCCCTGCCAAGACAACAAAGAAAACTCTTTAGAAACAAGGAGAACTTGCTCAAACTGGAGCCCCGAATTCACATGCTGTTGCAGAGTATGTTTCCTCAGGCCTACCTTATAAGCTTACTTCTAATGATGTATACTTCACAGTTGGTTGCTTGCAAGCTATACAAGTGTGCATGCAAGTATTGGCCATTAAAGGCTCAAATATACTCCTACCACGACCAGGATTTCCAGTTTATGAAACTGCCTGTGGTTACAGTGGCATTGAAATATGGTTTTATGACTTGATTCCAGAGAATTACTGGGGAATTGACTTGGATTAAGTAGAGGCATTGGCCGATGACAAAACTGTGGCAATAGTTGTCATCGATCCAAGCCATCCTTGTGCTGCTGTCTTCTCCTATGAACACCTGTTACAGATTGCAAAAACTGCAGGTCACTTAGGAATCCCTAGTGTTTCAGATGAAGTATATGCGCACATGGTCTTTGGAGGGGTTAAATCTGAGCCTATGGCAAAATTCGCTTCCATCACACCAGTAATTACTCTTGGAGGAATTTCAAAGCGATGGCTAATTCGTGGTTGTCGGTTTGGAGGGCTTGTTGCTGGTGATCTTCACGGCATTCTTAAACAAGGCAAGATCCTAGAAGGAGTCAAGAAAACTGGAGCTGGCAGAGGTGCGCGCTACCCATAGAGAGGGTGCGCTACCCACTTAAGGCGCGCTACCCACTTAAACGCCCCAACCCTTTGCAAATAACACGGGCGCTACCCATATAGGGCGCGCTACCCGTTGGATAGGTGCGCTACCCATACAGAGACAGAGCTAAAAAATTTGTCTTGCGCCCAGTTTCGCATCAAATGCCTCCAACTGCTTACAGGTTCGATGTTTATGTGGGGTGGGGTACCGCTTTGGAAGTGATGGCATCGCTTTTGTCTCCAGTTTTCTGTTTAGTTATTGCTTTCATGCGTTCACCTCAAGCAGAAAGAGTGTTAGTTTCTATCATGGGCTTCTAAATCTGGTGCAAAGGTCAATGGCATTTCTAAAACTAAGAACAGATCCACGATTTATGTATTGACAAACCCATTGGCGGAATTTGTATCTCAGTTCTTTCTTCTGTTCATAATATCAAGGGGCAAAAATGTTAGCCTTGCAGTCGATCTAAGATCTTGAATTCAGACACCAACATTGAGGCATCAAGGGCGGACATAGTCATTGGTTTCTTCCGTCGACTGGTTCGAAAAAGATACAATTTGTTCTGCCTCTTGGGACCTTTCAGTGCGAAATTTGGATGTTGAAACTGGCTTTAAAATTCATTGCAGTGGATTGTGGGAAAGCGCTGCATTGTCTGAGTATTAGCTCTGCACTAATTGCCGCTTACCACTTTGGAAACATATAAGGATAAAGTGTTGTGTGCGTAGAAAGAAGACCGTGTGAGTAAACGTTTCAATGACATTGAGAATCCATGCTGGGATGCCACGTACCCACTGGGTATTCAAAGTTTTCCACATCCTACTAAGTTTATATATATTTTATGGTTCCTTTTTCGAACATATGGCTTCTCGCAATAGAAGAAAACCGAAATCTTTGCAAGCAAGGACAGAATCGCGTTCTGGAAACATTCATTTTGAACATATGCACTTTGTAGGCAATGCAGGTGTGAGCATTAAAGAGGTTCCAATGAAAGGGAAAATACCACAGCTGGAGATGACGGAACTTTGTTTCCATTTATTAAAAGGCGAAATTTTAGTCTAAAAACCGTTTTTACTAAAATTAGTTTTTATTCAAATAGCATTTTGTTAACAAGTCAGAAAATAAAGGAAAAACAAGTGGCAGTCAGAGATCGAAAGGCTAATTTGAAATGAAGATATTAACTACAGCAGAAGAATAGGATTCGATTTCCTATTTATGACTTCGGATTTCCTAATTCAAATGGTCTAAGCTCCTGATGTTGCCTATTCATCGGTCATCAAGCAGATTTGAGTAGAAAAAGGAGCGCTATTCTATCTTCAGGGAAAGCGTTGTTCTGCCTTCAGAACAAATGATTGGCTCTGCAGTTTTGTTTGTTAAATGATAATTAAACCATTCCTTATTGGGGTCGATTTGTTATCCCACCTCTAGGCTTATATATTGTATTAAAAATCACTTGTAGTGGGGGAGAATTCTGAAAGCTAGTGGAGGAAAAAGACAGAGCTACATTGTACAGTTTTGACAGAGAAACTAATTGAATGGTACAGCTCTATTTCATAAGATTCTTGTGGTACGAATTTAGCAAATGTTTCTTCTTTGTTTTCATATGTGTCTTGTTATGTTTAAAGTTCACCCATAATCATTTCTTAATGAATGCTTTTAAGTAGAAGGGTAGAATTCAGCTTGCTGCTCTGCCCTGGAGAAGCTTTCATGTTTTGTGCAATTTCTTCTGTTCGATAAGGATTCATCACACATGCCCTTGTCAACTTCTTAGTACTTACAATTTATTTAATTTCAACTTGGAATTGTTAAGTTTCACTCCTATCTCGCCTTATGGAATAATCTGTGCCTTTGATTAGATCTTTGCTCATGCTGTTCTTGATCCCACGCTGCCCAGAAAAACCCAATCGTTTATCAAAAAACCTTTTTTGTATCAATTTACTAGCCTAAGATCAGCATTCACTATAGGTCATCTCAGCCCCTTTGAAGACCTTTTGCCGAGATAGACCCGGAGAGAGCCCTCTCCTATCCTCGTAGGGCTAGCTACGAGGCTAAGCTTGGTTTGATGTTGCCTCGAGTTTTGCCTTCTTCAGCCTGAGGCAGATTTGAGCACTAACAGGTTGTTTCAAAATGAGACCATCATAAAAAAGTTCTATTATGGGTAGGAAGACCTGTCAAAATTAACCCCTGAAGCCAGGGATTTTAAACCTTCACAATTTACAGCCTTCACAATTTTTAAATAAGTCTAGGTGGTGTTATTATTTTTTTTTACTTTACTCTTAGTTTCGTTTAATTAAGTATGAAAACATTTTCTTGAGAAGTAAGTAAATGATCTATAATTATTTTATATTTTTGTATTTTTATGAAAATTATGAAAACATTTCCTTATAAAGTAAGGAAATGATGATTCTATATATATATATATATATATATATATATATATATATATATATATATATATATATATATATATATGAAAATTATGAAATACAATTCTAGCTATTTTTCATTTCTTGAAATGTATTTTTAAATACATACAAAGCTAGATTCTGCAATTCCAAAAAAATTACCCAAAAACTAAAAAGTGTTTTTATCATAAATAATAAAAAAACAAACAAAAAAATTATTGGTTCAAAATTAACACATGGGTTACTTTTATTCAAATAAAATATAACCTCAATCCCACACATAAAGTTATCTAAAAAAATTTCAAAAATAAAATAAAATATTTTAACCAATTCCACTAAAATTTGTAAGTAAAAATATATAATACTTTTAACACATAGCCTTAATCTTATAAAAAAAATAATAATACAATCACAAAAGAACACTAAGTTTCAAAAAACTAACCCTATTTTAGGTTTTCGCCACTTCTACCTAATTTGATAACCAACATGGGAGGGAATGCCACATTGTCCTTCTAATAAAAAAACATTCAATACCATCGTAAAGTTTGTTACTAATAATTTTAGAGGATATTACATTAACAAGCATGACTTTTTAAGGATAATATTCCAAATCCAACAAGAGTCTTATCATTCATATGGACACATTCTTAAATTTAAAGGAATTACTCAACAAATGTTTCAAGATTGCATACAAAACTTTCCAGTTACTGCAGGATCAAAAGTAGGCATAAACTTAGTAACAAAGTTGTCCAGTTACACAAGAGATCTAAGTTATTACAGAATCAAACATAGGCATAAATTTAGTAACGAAGTTGTCCAGTTACACAAGAGATCTATGATACTAAAGATCACTGAATAAGGAAAAAATGAGATAGCTTTAATTATCTGAGCCTTCACCACCTTCCTTGTATCTGAATATTTGTAGTAGTACGAAGAGTGAGTTATCCATCACCTCCCTTTTCTTTTTAGTGTTGGTGGCCTTAGGTTCCCATCTAGGTGCAGAGGGGACAATTCAAGCAATTCTCCCCTCTTTTCATATTCTGTTGAAATTCCTAGTCTCTGCTCATTAAATAAAATGTAACTTAAATTAGAATTTGAACAACGTATTTGAGAACTTTGAAAACTAGAATATGAACAACGTGTTTGAAAATTTTGAAAATTGGTTGCTAAATGGGGAAAATTCATGTGCATATATGTTTGAAATCAATAATAAAAGCGAAGGAATTTGGATGTAAATGTAATATATGTCAGGTGAAGAGTAAAAGTATGTAACAAAAGAAAATATTTGATTTAAATTTTAACATTGAAGGCTCATTGCATTTCTTGAATAGGTTGGAAATCTAATAAAGAAGAACTAGACTAGCTAATTATTTGACTTGGCTTTTAATTTCAATTGTAGTTTTCTCAATATTTTGGTAATCCTATAGATATGAACAAAGTTAATTTTTAATTGTTTAACTTTATGCATATCCATCAAAATTTCAAGAACATTTTGAAACCTCAAATGATTTATGCTCAAATCCCTTTGAAAACAACTTGGATCGATTTCTTATGCATTTAACAAAATATTTCCCCATTAGTATCCAAATCATAGAAATTGAGAATCGATAATATACTTACTTGAGATAAAAATGTAGCTATATTCATCGAAGTCTCGCAAGTATGTTGCAGGTTGGGACTAAACACAGACAATGCCACAAAATAAAAATTTGTTAGGAAAATAGTTAAAATTATTGAAAAACATGAACAAACAATGTAGATTTTACCAGGGGTTGAAGGGGTGCAGGGTGGCCCCAAAGAGAGCTCTGTGATTTCCTTCTCATATTGAGAAGACTCATGCATAGAAATTTTTTGTTCTTTTCGTCTCTTGCTACAGTGAGTGTTGTTAAATCAATAAAAAAACACTCTTTTCTTCCACATATCTGTAGGGTTTTAGTAAACTCACAATATTTGTGACCTCATCTGGAGTAGGGTTAGTACAGACGCATTTGTGCATAATTCTTCCTAAAGCTTCTTATGCTTTTGGGTTGGATTCTTCTAGAAGCTTCTTATGCTTTTGGGTTGGTCTCCAGCGAGGCAATACATTTGCTTCATTTCTTCACTCTGAACTTCTAATATGTGGAGAACCAGTATTAAGAAAGCCTAACCAATTTTGTTGTGATGAACTTCGATATTTGACATCTATGGGTGGAGGGAAGGAACGAGGTGCCATAATTCTTTATATTTCCTTACTAAAGATAATAAAAACCCCAAATCAACCAAAATTAACTTGCTATTGACTTATATCATATAATCAATATATATAAGAAGTCTCAATAGCTATATGAGCGGGAAGTGGACGGTTTTAAATGATTTTTTTGGGGCAACATTAAGAATCTAAAATTAGACTCATGATAATTTCTTTAATTAATGAGGGTATGTGGTAAGAAAATCGTGTATCAATGTACTTTCCTTTCAATTTTTATTTTTTTTCGAGTAACTTGTATAACCAATGAAATGTTTTAAAACATTTTTTCCCTTATTTTAAAATTGATAATTATTTTATTTTTTAAATTTTTTTTTGTAGAAATTTGTATAACCATGCAATGTTTTAAAACATTTTTTTCTTATTTTAAAATTGATATTAGGTTTTTTCATTTTAAATTTGATATTAGAGTAAATTATTTGATTGTGATTTTAATAATATAATTTAATAAGTACATTGAGTGAGATTCAGAATATCCACTTATTTATAATTATAAAAAATAAAATTAAAATGTAATTTATTTATATTTATATTTATAATTGTTAAACACACACATGGTGTATGGAGAAAGATAAACACACACACAACACACACAATAGAAAGATAGGCATTTGTTTCATATTTATTACACATAGATGTACATTTATAATACATGAATGTGACTCTTGGATTCATCTTCCAAGGTCACTTGGACTCCTTTGTGACTCTTCGTCTTCCACACCTATCCATGGCGGATTAGGTGTTCAAAATTCCCCCCTTAATCTGAAGGGGTATGTCTGAGTCCAAGAAGAGAGTTGTAATAAAAATTTGCAAAATATGCATGGCAACACTTAGGCTGGATCAGCTCTCTCAAATGTTGTCAAAAAGAGGTGGTTTAAGGATGACCACCAACACTGGAACACAACGCTTATTGCAGTTCCCGAAACTCTTCCAAAACTGGCAAGAAGCTAAAGGCTTATGCTAGAGGAATTGTCCCTCATATTTAAAGGGAGATCTTCAACCTAAAATAAGGGAATTCTACAACCTGTGATGGTTTAAGGATGACCACCAACACTGGAATGCTTGATGCAATTCCTGGAACTCAACCAAAGCCGGCAAGAAGCTAAAGTCTTCTGGTAGAGGAAGTGTTCTGAAAGAGATGGTTTAAGGTTGTCCATCAACCAAAGGCATGCTCATGGGCATCTGTGTCTCTGGCTACAACTCTGAATCTGGAATGAAGAATTGTGGCTCAGGCTCGCTTGAACTTCTATATCTCTGGCTACAACTCTGAATATGGAATGAGAGATTGTGGCTCAGGCTTGCTTGATCTGACATCGAAGCTTGTAGATGACCACCATTTCCCCCCTGTCATGTACAAGGTGAGATGATGGTGAAAACTCAACTGCAATATTATTCAATATTCTAGAACAAGTTCTGATATGTGACTTAAACATCTTCTTGGTTGTAGATGCCCATTGCCAAGAAGCGATCCATCCAAGATGAATCTTTGTTCTTGCAGGAGGCTTGTTTATGAAGCATTTGTGTGAAGAATGAGTGTATCGACCACAGTTATTGCATGGGTGAAGATCAAAACAATGATATTTCGTATGGCCAACTCGATCACAGTGTTGGAATTTTACAATCTGTTGTTGTTGTGGAAGTGGAGCAGGATCTAGAACAGCTGCAGGTGAACTGTCATAAAGAAATCTGGCACTCTGAAATTTGATGGGCTTGGAGTAGTCTAGAATATGAAATGACACGTCCTTTTCATATCCAAGACCAGTTATGTGCTTGTTGTGGACAAGCTTTTCCCAAGGTCTGATGATGGGCTTGGGAAGTGCAGGCTGAGCTGCTGCATCTACATGTAAATCTGCTCTTGTACAAGGAAATGAATGTGAATCAACTACAACTTTATCTTCTTGCTACTGATGGGAGTCCTTCTATATCTTCTGAACAGAAACAGGTTCAGAATGGTGACCCTTTTGCTGAAGTTCATCTTGCTAAAGCTGAGATTCCAACTACAAAAAATCAATCTTGTCTTGTGCATCTTGTAAACAACTTTGAATATTACAAAGATAATTCTTGCTCATTTTTACCATATCATGAACACTGGAATGAATGAGGTTATTCAACAACTCTAATGCCTCATTTATTTTAGCCATTTTTCTCAACAACTTAGGCTCAAGAAATAAAGGGTGTTGGCTTCAACCGATAATGCATCCGTTTAGAATGTGATTCAACTTACTTTCAAAAGAATACAAATTACTTCAAAGAAGTATACAACAATTTCTCAACAACTCAAGGTTATGCTTCAAATATTGATTACAACTATGAAGAAGCAATATCCACTCACAATGTGAGTACAATTCTGCAAATATTTTGTAAATGTGTAGCAAAAACCTCTGTGAAATAACCCTTTAAGGCAGCTAGTTTCTCTCTTCTTCAAAGTGTTGCAGAGTTTAAGATGCACAATGCTGCTCTTCACAAAACTAATTTCTGAATGCTGCAAAAGATTTTTGAACGCTGCAAAGATAACTGCTGCAGAGAATCTCTCAATGCTGCAAAAATGACTAGAATTTTTGCAGATATACACAGGCCACAAAAACAAATGGCTCACTAAAGGTTGAGCTAGTTATGAACGTATCAGCTCTGATACCATGTTAAACACACACATGGTGTATGGAGAAAGATAAACACACACACAATAGAAAGATAGGCATTCATTGCATCTTTATTACACTTATATGTACATTTATAATACATGAATGTGACTCTTGGATCCATCTTCCAAGGTCACTTGGACTCCTTTGTGACTCTTCGTCTTCCGTACCTACCCATGGAGGATTAGGTGTTCAACAATAATTATTTTGATCCAAAATAATTATTATCAATATACATCTATTTATATATGAGATAATGTAATAAGATTTTTTTTTCTCTATATTATCAATCAAATATGAAATTATATATATATATATATATATATATATATATATCATGTTATAACAATACAGGGTTCCTTTGTCATAAAAATGACCTTCCTTCAAGGATTTCCATCTTCAGAAGCCATCATCTATCATGTATCATACACATACAATTACAATATATATATATATAGAATACAACTTATAAATTCCAAGTCTAATTCATAAATTTCATAATTATGAGATTCCTTCTCATGGTGTTTGGCACTTAGCATAGTACCTAATATTTCTTACAGAATTACACTCATTTTCATATTTGAGACCATTCCACCTACAACCTAAATTTTTTAATCAACCAAATTAAAGTGATTATCTATGCCTATAATCCTTTCTTTGAATATTTACTACCATCCATGAGGTGTTCTCAGAATAATATTAACAAACTAATAATTCAATCACTTTTAGTTGTTAATCATACTCAATTAAATGGAACTATGTTTCAATGCACGTGTGTTACTCAGCATACCTACCATTACAAGATGAAACTAAATATTTATTCCAATAAATCGATGTGACAATACTCATGATCACATCTACTCAATCCATCCCTGTCACTTGATTTCAAAATCATACATTTCTATATCATGTATTCTACCATCATCAATTGGAAGGTCTAACCAATACCTCAACAAATCATCTAGTCACCCCCCATATGTACCTCAAACATACGACAAGGAAATTCCTTTCTATACTATATATTACCTTAGGAATTCTCTCCTTTAGAGGTGCTCCTCACTATTTTCCAGAAGGTTATAGTTTACAATGGAAATATAAGCAGGGAGACAAGTGCACATTTGTGTAGTATTATATCCTTCCATATCCATCAACAATATGTTCTCACACATTAGCTCTATTGGAATTCACTATCATTTGTTAAGAGAGCAAAATGAGCTCTGCTTAGTTAAGTGAAGAAAAAAATGGTCTATGCACTAGGATCCTATGTGTTCATCATAGAAGTCATATTATCATGAGAAGGACACTACCAATACAAAAAAACATCACATGTAATTAGTTGAGAACGATAGATTGTTTAGTGTAGTACTATTCTTGAAATGAAAAGCCCCTTGATGATCATTGTTTTGTGACATATTATTCCAAGTAATGAACATGCATAGACATGTTTTTATATTTCTGTTAGATTTTTTTAACTCACCCATTGTATATTTTTAATGAGTTTGTGTTATTACCTTTTTTTTCATCATGTAGAAAATTAAGTTTCAATGCATATTCATCTTCCATTCATTCTCATTTTTTATTTTGTGCGATTTCAGATATTTTTTTACTAAGTCAACATTATTAGAGTTGTTAACTTTAGAATAAATTGCAACAACGACTACAATAGTTATGATCCAAAAGTAAGTGAAAAACCTACATATTATGATGAAACACAATATTTTAAAGTTGTTGGTTTATTTGAACTTGAGGAATTAGAGAAGTATCTACCTTTTAGAAAAGTGATGTATAAGAAAACAAAATAATTTTATGCAAATATTCATGATTTTGATATAGCTATTCATAGACCTTATTTTCATGTGAAGCCTATAGAATATGAATTACATAGAATATGGCAGGGTTATCCAGATGCGTAAAGACCAAGTTAGAGAAAAAGAATTTATTTGTTTCAAGATAACATGGCTTTGGGGGTGCCTTTCCAATTAATTTCCCCTTGGGATGTGATAAGACATTTGTGGTAAAACATAACAAAAACATGAAAAAATATTTTCAATAGTGTATAACAAGAACCTATAGCAACATTACCCATGATTTTTCTTTTCCAAAACATGGAAAATTGTATATCGTAGTTTTTAAATAGATATTTTTCTTATTATTACATATGTTTCTATACATTGGTAACGAATCACTAATATTTCACAATGTTTTCTAATTTTTTAGAAGATTAATCAATCATTTTCAATACTTTATAACCTAGTGAAAAATTCGCCAATATTTAGGAAAATTTTATAATTTAGTGAAAAGATTCGCCAAAAAATTATATATGTATATTATATTAATGAAAAAATAGCATATACATTTTTCCATATACATTGGGGATTCACCCATTTATTATACATATAAATTTGGGGGGTTTCTTAAAATTTTCCTTAGTCCACAATCTCCTGTAGAGTTTCAATCCCAGTCTCTTGCATTTTTCTATCCCAAGGAATATCCAGGACCCTTCCATGGTGGCTACATCCCCACTTCACAAGAAAATCAACTGCTGCATTACTTGATCGCCAAATATGATCCAGGATAAGATAGATAATGATGGGAATAAGGTCCTTAATCTCCTGTATGAGGATACTTTTTCGTCAACTACGGCTGGTATGCTCCCAACTTGCTCCTCTTTGCAGCCCTTGAATTACTACTGTGACCATAGTTGAATCCCCTTCCACAACAAGCCTGTTATATTGTTCTCGTCTTGAAATTATGAGTCCTTGTATGACCGCATTGAGTTTAGCTTCATTATTTTTGGAAAAGCCCAATTCCATAGCATATATCCTTCTTACTTGGCCCCAAAAGTCTCTGAAGATTCCCCTTGCTCCTGCTGGACCTGGACTTCCTTTTGAAGCCCCATCATAGTTAAGCTTTAGAAAGCCTTGTTGGGGTGCACTGTATTTATCTCTCAATTGATAAGCCATCGGTTTAGATTTCCAAGAGGTCGGGGCTAGCATTTGGGGTTTGAGGTTCAATTGAGAAAGGATTCGTGCCTCGTACCCATTCACTGTCTAGTCATCCCGAAACCATTTTTCTGCTAGTATACTTTATCTTATGTTAATTGAGAAAGGATTCGTGCCTCGTACCCGTTCACTGTCTCTAGTCATCCTGAAACCATTTTTCTGCTAGTATACTTTCTCTTATGTTATTGATAATTCTCTTCTAATTTTCTGCTATTTGACGAGCCTCCTCTCGAAACGTACGTCTATTCCTTTCTTTCCACAATGACCACATCAAGAAACCTATAGAAATCGACCAGGCTCTATTAATGATTGTGTATTTATATCCCACTCTTCTCCAATTTTCAATTTTGAGTTTGACACTTCATATTTATATGTCTGTTTGCTGAAAGAGTAAGTATAGGTTCTACCACAAATGATCAATAGTGAGGCAGTTGTTCAGTAGGTGTTCCATAGTTTCAGAAAGTTTTCCACACATAACACAAGTAGAAGGTCACAGCATCCTTTACCTGTACAGCTGATCCCAGGTTAGTATTCTGTCGTGACCTACTAGCGAGAGGAAATGTTCAATTTTTGGGAAATGCTTAGTGGACCATATTATCTGCCATAGTTTTTGTGTTTGAAATTGAACATTGTTGGTTTTTATATTGTATCCTTCTTGAATTGTGAACATGCCTTTAGTTATGTATCCCCACTCAATCTTAAATTCAAGCTTCATGGAAAAAATGAAGAAACTACTTTTGAAAAACCACCATATACTAAGTTTTTTTTAATTAGTTTAATTCATAATAATGAGTATGCATAGACAAGGTGAGGCATCCCAATTAACGATGGTCGTGTGAGCGAGGAGGTTGGTCCCCTAAGATTTCTGGGTTCGAGTCCTCCCTAAATGAACAATGTAATCATATGTAATATAGTATCAACCTAAAAAAAAGAATATGCATACTTATACACAATGATTCATTTTCTAGCATACTTCACAACTCCAACACGCCAGTCTCCACCAACCATGACCACAGATGGTCTAAATATGCATGCACATTTCCATTAGAAAAATCACTTATGACCCAATTTGATTGGCACTAGAAGAGGATTAGACTCGGCCTCTTTACAAGAAAATAATTTTGAAGAACATATGGAAAACTAAAGTAGTAAATGGTGAGGCCAACCCTACCATTGTAATTTATTTTCAAGGTTGACTGGCTTTGCTTATAGGCTTGAATCTATGTATGCCTAATGTATATTTAGTGAGCCTATTCATACAGATATGTCCATATAGTTATAGTTGTCATTCACTCCATAATTATGTCGATAAATATGTTTATTTTGGAATAGAGCTTCTAGAATTTTAATTTGATTATTAATAATTATCAGGAGGGTGGTAGAATATTCTAGAATATTCATGGTAATGTACAAAAATCAATTGTTGAAATTAATCTCCAAATTAGTTATTCCATTTTCTCTTTTAATTAAATTTATTAATAAAAAAATAAATTATGAACAAGTTTCATATGAGGTATGGTTTTTTGGGGATGTGGTATTGATAAGCCATGATATTGTAACCAAGCCAATTTACAAATTAAAAATCTCCATGATAAAAGGGGATAAATCTCCATAGTTTAAATTTTGTTTTATGTTTTTTTAAATGTATATATGTTTAACTTACATATTAATTATTCCTATAATTAATAATAATTTAAAATAAAGTTATAATTTAATTATTTTTTATGGGTTTTTAATTTCACAATCATGAAGTAAGTGTTTTGATGTTTATAAGTGTTTACCAACTATTTTATTTAGATAGTTGTACTAATTTATTTATATAAATTTACAAAGATTAACTTACAATCACATCTATGACACTTAGTAAATTCAATATTATATTACTAAATTAAAATCTAAAAAAACGAAAAAATTAATTGCTTTTAAGTTTTTTTTTTGTTTGTAAGTTTAGCAAATCCTTCCTATTTTCCATTAATCAAAAAGAGAAAAGCAGTTTACAATGAATAATGTTGGATGGCCTCAACCTGCCCATAGGAAACCAGGTATGTTGGCCACCTTAAAGAGTTATAGGCCAACCAAAATTGATAAATTTTGAACCTAATATTGTCTGCTTTATCAAATTTACTGTCAATTACATACAAGGACATCATAAAGTAAATGTTGCCCATAATTTTCATGTTAAATGGAAAAAAAGAAAAGGATTTCAAAAGACTCAATCATCAGATGACTCGATAGGCGTCGAGTCCTTAACACTAGGTCCAAGCATATCCACTTGATTCATACTTTGCAACTGACGTTCCATGTGGCCCAGACGGATGTTCTAGTGATGTTGCATAAGGTGGATTTCTTGGATATCCCTTCTCATTTCAGCTAAAATAGAGGCAGCTTTCGGATCCCCTCCAATTTCCTGAACACTAACTATGGCTTTCACTAGTAAACATTTCATTGTCCAATCAGTATGGATAGATTGTTGAAATAATGACAGTCTCCTTATGGTATTGCCTGGATCCTTCAGAAACTCCATTGCTTCCTCTTGTATTTCACCTTCCTCTTTAGTTTGAAGGTTGCGCTCCCAGCCTGAAATGAGTGATTTTACTTGAGAAGGAGTACCTTACCTATAGGTGTCGAAGGGATTTTCCATAATTTCTTTACCGGACTGTCTTCCCCTCCTCCTAGGGCCTGCTTTTGACTTTCCCTTGCTCTACTTTCCTTTGTCCTTTACATCCTTTTCCACTTCCTGACCTTTCACCATTTTGCCTTGCAAATGGAGTACCAACCGTTGAATTATCTGTCTCTGTCGGGACGAGTACTAGAACAAGGCTAAAAGAACACTTGTATATGATATAAAAATACATGTGAAGTGCAACATAATTTCAATAATTGATTTAGTTAAACAACAGAGGAAAAGATCCAGATTGTCAAGAGTAACATCCTCATTTTTAGCGGTGTAATGCATGTCATCACTCCTTCTTTCAGTCGCCTGTCGAGCTATGAGGTTGGCAATAGGATGGCTAGTAGAGGTCATTGTTTTCCAATGAAACACAAGTTTCTTTAACTACCGCGAAAAATCATGCATGGGCAGAATGTTTCCATTCTCCAGCAGCATGTGGACTAACTTAGGATAGAAACCCCACAAAACAAGATAGAAACCCTACATATTTGGACAAAAACCCCACAGAATAGGATAGAAACCTCACAGAACTAGAAAAAACCCCCACAGAATTAGACATAAACCCCACAAAAGAGGTGGGTTCACAGTTATCCTACCCTTCTGACACCATACTTTAGATGTTCCACCATTACAATTAGAGCTGAAACCCCCCCTCTTCTGAGCATTATAAATAATTCGAGTAGGAAAGAACCTGGACTGCGTATCCAGTAGAACGCTACCCCTGAAATTGTCATTGGAGGCCATACACTGAATTTCACAGGATTGGTGGGCCAAGATGTGAAGGTTGCAGACACGGTAGAAGGTTGGAATAGCATTGCAAAGTTTTTAAATATCAACATTGGGGGAATGAGTAACATGATAATAAATGAGAAAACTCGAGATGAAAGAAAAGAAACAAGATTCGATAGGAATCCATGTAGTGCCAACTGAAAGGCATGCAGAATTAAATTGGGTAAAAGTAGGGTCTAATGGAAGACAAACAGGGTCGTGGAAATGAGAAAACAAGATAGGTAAGGCAGCCTTCATAGAATCCAAGACGTTAACACCAAGCTCCTTAACAACATCTATAGTATACCAGAACTTATAAAAGTTACAACCCGCAGCCCCCATACAGACGAGGTAAGCATGCTTAGAATCATAAAAACATAGCAGGACAACAATACAATTCTCATATACTCCCCAATGCTCAAGACAACAAAACTTCGAAGGCTTAACCATTGTAACGTTCCAAGTTATATTCATTAACCTATCCCAAAACCCAGACATCAAATAGAACCCATGGAGGTTCTCATATCTTTCATACGCAGAAACCAGAAACAAAGTGAAGAACTGAATTTTGCCTCTTATCGCAGCAACAAACATGATACACAGGCTTAGAACATACCCAGAGAAGCACCACATAACCATCGTCGAACCCTTCTCCCACTCGCCAGCTTCCTGTTCTACACTCAACTCTGCGGATGACTTCAAGACCATATTACCACCTTTCTCGTTACCACCCTTAACCTTCTTAACATTCCTCACGCGTCGGCGTTATTTCCAACACCCATATGACATCCTGAGTTGGCTACCACCCACATTTAGTGTCGTCATTGTGTGGCGTGGATGTTAGTACCCACCATCCTCTCCGCGTGTCCACATCAACTATCCATGTGGTACGCACGAGCTCGTGCCACCTCATTGTTTGGATTAACCACTTGGCACCCGATCGGGGATGCTTTTAAGTTATTTTATTATTTTGTGGTGTTAAGATTATTTCTAATAAAGAAAAAATAAAATAATTTATTTTTCATCTATTTATATTTTAATTTATATAAATTCACACAATTAAGAGAAAAAAATAATTTTTATTGTTGTGTTGAGTTGTCCATGTTTACTAAAATAATTTGGGCATATGTAATAAGAGCTACGTGGTGGCAATCACGAAAAATTTTAGGGGCTAGTATTTGCAGGTGGGCTAATTTTCCATGATTTTTCCAAAAAAAACGATTCACCAATTTCCATTTTTTATAAAAATGATTCACCCAAATTTTAAAATATAAAATTATTTTAACTTGAAAATCATCAACATTATATAGAGAGTATATATAAAATTACTATACATTTGAATAATTTTACAAATACATCAATAAACATTTTATAGTTTGTATATTAGGGACTAGTGAGATTTGCCAATGTTTTTAAACTTCAAGATAATTTTCCATCCTTAAAATACATTGGGTTAATTGAAAATATGTTTTTTCTATATTGGATGGATAGGAAATAAACAAAACCTATAACAAACAATTTTTTTTTTTGAAAACTTGGATCGAATTGAGTGAATTTGTTGAAATTTTTAAAAATGGTTAAAAGTCCACTATAAATCAAGTTTTATTATAATGAAACTTTCATCTACTGACTTATTTTCATTTTAAATTAATCTTTAAAATAATCATATTTCTATTTTAATTAAAACTCTTAGAATAATTTAATTATCTAGAAAAATATTTTATTTTTAATAAATATATATAAACAATATCACATATGAAATAAGTTTCAATTATAATAACATTTTTTCCTCCTAATAAATTTTAAACATGCTTTACATAAATATAATCTAATAAAATTAATACTAACCAACAAACCAATTATAAAAAAAATCACATTATAAATAATACTTAAAAAAATTGATATTTTACAAACTCCCAATTACAGTGAAAAACCCTTACCTCTAACCACAGATTTGACATAAATACAACGATAAGACCAACCCAAAAAAAAAATATTAATAACACAACTATGATACTTATGGTTAAGTAGTTAATTGTAGAAGTAAAATGTTCATAGTGACAGTGTAACATATTAATTGCATGATGTTATTGTATTTAATTATCTAATATTTAATATTTAGTTTTGAAAATAAAGATATATATTTTTAATATAATAAAAAGTTTTAAAAAAATCCTACTGTATTTTTAGCGTAATCTATTTGGTATATCAAATTATCAAGTCATGTAGATAATTGGTACATAAACTTAATAAAAAATGAAAATAACATTGTTATTTTAGCGTAATCTATTTGGTATATCAAATTATAAAGTCATGTAGAGAATTGGCACATAAACTAATAAAAAATGAAAATAACATTTTTATTTTAGCGCAATCTATTTGGTATAATAATAATAATAAAGTCATGTAGATAATTGGCACATAAACTAATAAAAAATTGAAAGAACATTTTTAATTGATCTCGCTGTATACAACCCCATGATGTCTGACTTACCCTTCAAAGACCCATAAACAGAAATTGAATCCAGTTGTTTAACGTTCTTCCTATCTCTTACATTAAAAAATATTATGAAATTTACATCAAAATTAAATACACAAGATTTGAGAGCTAAACACACAAGATTCCTATATTAAAAAAAATCTATGAAACTTGGAAAATGTGTTCCTGCTTAATTATTAAGTCTTTCCTATTATTATTTTTTAAAGAAACCTAAACAAAACTTTGCAGATGTGAAATTTATTACATATTTAAAAATCGAAGCACATCTAATAAATTTAAGAAATTTAGAGAAAAGTAACTAGTTGGAAATTTAGTCATTTAAAATAAAAGATTGAAGAACGTTTAAAGTAAATACCGTTAATAATAGCCAACATCACTTACATACTTCATTATCAATCTTCAATATCAATATGAAAGTAAGTCTTCGTAGGATCAATATGGAAATAGTTTATAATATTAGTGTAAAACTATTAGTAGGATTATAGACTATTAAAATGTTTTTAAATTATTTAATATTTAATTTTATATATAGAAAAAAGAAATTTAAAAATTTTATTTAATAATTAGGTTATAATCTTAAAATATATATAATAAGATTTTTAGTTTTCACTTAATAATATCATTTAGATAACTACCTCACAGATTAATTAATGATATATGATAATAACATTTTAAACTATGGTGTTGTTATTTACTATGTCCTAATCTTTTTTTACTCATTGTTGGAAGACCCATATTATGCTAGACTCATATTATGCCTAATTTATTGCATTCTCTAATATGTTAAAGTTTATAGGCGTGTCTATTTTGGAATAGAGCTTTCATAATTGTAATTTAATTATCAATAATTATTAGATGGATGATAGAGATTTAATCTTAATAGAATATTCTAGAACATTCTTAGTATTATATACAAATCAAAGGTTAAGAATTTATCTCCAAGGAGTTATGTCAATTTTTTCATTTTTTCGCCTTTTAATTAAAAATTTCATATGAGCGTGTTTCATATTAAATGATTTGTGGTTTTTTGGGCTATTTGGTATTGATAAGCCATGGTATTATAACAAAACCTATTTACATATTAAGAATCTTATGATAAAGTGGAGGTGAATCTTTAATAATAATTTTAAATAGTCAATTGGGGAAAGTCCAATTGGTGGTTTTTGTGTTACCAAATATAATGCAAACCATGCGATTCAATATTAAAATCTCCTATGGGTTAAGCTAACACAAAAAATAATAATATAATTTTAAAAAAAATTATAATTTAGTTGATTTTTATGATTTTTAAAATTTTAGCAATATAAAATGTATGATAAAATAAGTGTCGATGTTTATTATACATTGATTCCTACGAAATTTTACCATCTATTTAATTTATATGCTTACATTAATCTTAATAATTATTGTTATATAAAAAGGGTTCCATAATCTTGTGTAACTTGTCACTCATTGCAATTGCATACTCTACCCAATATACCACCATGAATGATTTCCCGTACATGCCAAGCTATCCTCTCGAAAACTACCCACAGTCACATTTGATAGGTGGAATAATTAGCAACCAATAATGAAAATATCCAAATTAATTTCATTGGTAAAAATTTCCATGAAATATTGTTTTGCTGCGAACTATCTTTGATTGGAGTCGGGAAGAAGGAAATGTGTGGAGCCAGCAAATTGTATCGGGTAGATGAATCACAGCCTGTGTTGAGGAGGATGCTAAAGCTTGGAGGCAAGAAAAACAAAAGTTAATCTGTTCACAGATTGGAGGCAAGAAAAATGGAGATCAATGATTTTTTGGGTTCACGGAGATCAATGATCTTGATCTTGATATTTTTTGGGCTCACTTTCAGTATGGTATGTATGCATCAAATTTGGTAAGCCCAGTTTTTTTCAAAGGTGAAGAGCAATGTGGAGCATTCTATAAGGTAAGCGATGACTGCAAGGAAAGGATTGAACGAGGGTTGTCATCGGTGATCCCAGGCGCGAAGGTATTTGAAATCCTTGGAGGTATGAACAACGTGTAGGGCGCTCAAAATATTCCTTAAATGGGCAGGTCTTGTCTCTGTATGGTCATCGAGATCCTCTTCCTGGTACAACCGGAGAAAACCTTTTGGTTTTTTTGGTGACTATGAGTCCCTAGGGGTAATAGTATTGTGGGGAATGAAGTTTCATGGTCCGAGGGTTCTGGAGTAGTAGTATTGAAGTCCTCGCATAATATATTGTTATGGTCTTCACTGGTTTTACTTGGTATTGACCTCCATACTTGGTTTTGCTTTCCATGCTCGATGAATACATCTGATATTATTGAAGTGTCGATGATTATTACATTAATTTACACAGCAATCATCATTTTAGTTGCACTAGATAACACTGGTTGTAGGTCAAATGTTAGGCCTCCAGGATTGTGACTCGTCACAATCATCCTCTTATTAGTCAAACCAACAAGATTTTAAAGGGTTATCTAAATTGTATTTCCTATGGTGTAAATGGATTGAATCTTTTATTATATCTAGACCGTGTAAAAATTCCGATGTTCGTATTACTTCCAAGTGGTGGACGTGTCCCGGATGTATATGTTGCTGTTGCTGCCATATCTAACCACTGCGATGGATGCTCTAGTTTTTCTGATGAGTGTTGGTATACCACCTTTTTTCCGATCGATTGGCTACTGGTTATTTTGAATTGTTGGTCGGACGATTAAGTGACGTCGGGCTGATCGGTGTGGTATGGTGTGGATCTGTACTGGGCTCCCAAGAAGACCTGTCGGTGAGCGCGTGTAATTGAATTGGACAGCTTGGTATTTTCAAATCAAGGCTTCTTCTTATGCCGGTGGTGGTTGCCATTTATGGTCTTTCTTCTCAATTGATGTGGAATAGGTTTTATATATTATTGTGGAGAACCGTTGGTATAAAAAATTGGTTGACATTTAATGAAGAATATTTAACATTCTTCTGGGTTGTCCTTTTGTTTCATCTACATGACGGCATGATTGCCTTGATTGGATAACCCACCTGATTTCCTGTCTTTTGCTATGTCTCGCATTGTGTTTCTGACGAGGGAAGTTGGTATTTGTATTCTCAAAGGATGACGGAAGGGGTTGATATGTTGGCATCTGACACATCTGCCCAGGAGGCAATAATTGCGGCTGTAGTGGCTGCAGAAAGTAGGTGGCAAGCTAAATTTGAACTTGAAGCTCGACTGATTTCTCGGTCGGTGAATGCTCCTCCCAGCTTTGGTGTACAAGGTGCTCCTTTGAGTGTTTGTTATCAGAAGAACTCTTTCTCTGGTGCGGTTGGTCGGGGTCGACAAAAGAAAAAACAAGCTCAACTTTCCTATTACAAACCTGCCATGGAAGTTAAGGAGGTCGTCTTAGAATACTACGATCTATGGGGGCGGGTTACCTGTCTTAGAAAGTGGGCCCTCATCGGGCGTTAGTTGTGCGAAGAAGGGAATGAGGTCGATATGATGGAATGGGTGAAGAAGTTATGGTGCCCCATTGTGGGATATACCCCAAAGGTTAGTTTGATTCTCAACAACTAGTTTAGCATTCATTTTCTAAATGAACTAGACTTGGACAGGATTGTTAATGTGCCTTAGGTTTGTGGGAAGAGTCTTTTATAACTCTTGCCTCGGTATCTCGGCTTTAATCTGATAATGGAGGCTCCCAAGAACAAGACAGTGTGGGTTAAGCTCTCGGGGTTGCCTCTGGAGTTATGGATGCTCAAAGCACTATGGGAAATTGGGAACTCCATAGGATGCACTAAGTAAATTGACCCTAGTATTCTGGGGGTGATTGCCTGGGTTTTGGTGGAGGTTAATTTCTCGGGTCATCTACCAGCAAATACTGATCTTGTATGGGGGATGAGAAGGCATCGACAACGGGTGGATTAATGG
This sequence comes from Pinus albicaulis, assembly GCA_034641835.2. Taxonomy (NCBI): domain Eukaryota; kingdom Viridiplantae; phylum Streptophyta; class Pinopsida; order Pinales; family Pinaceae; genus Pinus; species Pinus albicaulis. Next base: position 708,209,806 of record CM076573.1, on the reverse strand, counting down.
GGCGTCCCGTTTCGATGTCTTATTTGCCACCACACAGGTCACCTCAAAGCTTGTTTTCCGATGCGCCTACAGGGTAATTTGGAAAATTTGGAAAATGATCTGATTTCTGATGAAGCTAGGGCTTTCGAGGATCCAAGAGGGCTTTCAGTGGATCCTATCTTAGGTAACTCTAATCCCTCGGCATCTGATAACAAGATATATGCTTCTTCTAGTGAAAATAGTGATAGAACCATCCTAATAGATGATAATAATGGGGATTCTCATGCCGGAATAGAGTCTGATATGATTAATGGAATGCACATGACCAATAATGCTTTGGATGGGCTTGAGGTGGTGTCAGGCCATGATGGGGTGGCGGTGTCAGTTTTGGGGGCTGGGTCTATCCTTAAGGGTTCCGAGTCAAATGATGGTCGGACTTCCCCCATATTCCCTGTCGGGTCTGTGCCCACTCCCTTACAATCTACGGCTAGTGGAAATGCATCTCACACCCCACACATTTCGCCTCTGCCCCTTTCTTCAAATGTTGGCATGCCTGTATAAGAGGCACAAAACAGAGACTTATCATTCATGTCTGTCTCTCCTCCTGGTAATCTTTCGGCTCGAGTTAATTTATCTGTGCCTTCTCATGTTCCTCCTTCGTCTCGCTCCCCTGTTGAACCTATCTACACTTCACCATCGATGCCCCCTCTAGAGTGGGCTTCCCCTCCGCCTTCTCCCCACTCTCCTCTTCCGAATGATTTAGACAACTCCCCAAAAAACACCATCAAGAGTGACATCGATTCTTTTCTCAGAAACCCACTCCTAGACCTAGCTGCATTAACGGTGTTTGACAATATTCCCAAGGAGGCAGGGGTTGCCATTTCTCCTGTGTTCGGGAAAAACATCACTATACGTAAAATGACCAAAGTTGGATCTAGACACTTCAGAGGTTGACTGAAGTAAAAAACACTCTTTCATGATGAGCTTCTTGATCTTGTTGATGTTCCTATTTTTGAACCGGTGGACCACAGGGTGCTTAGAGCAGGCAAGCCTCCTGTGGGTGACAAATGACCCACATCATCTCCTTAAATATGTGGGGTATAGGCGACCCCGAAAAACTCATTCACCTATGAGATCTGTTTACCGAAAGGAATCCAAATATTGTTATGATACAAGAAACCTTATGCTGTCGAGAGAAGGCAATTGTTTCTTTCATGAAGATCTTCCCAGGATGGCATGTGGCTACGGTTCATGTGGATGGTTATGTAGGAGGTTTATTGGCTATCTGGAATCCATATTTTGCTAATTTCAGAGCATACATGTTTATTGGGGGGATCATTCTTTCCGGAAGAATCAGGGGCCTGCCCGGGGTTATCAACATCATTAACCTGTACACTCCTTGTCACGATTGCATTGCCTTTTGGGATAGACTTGACTCATCCGGTGTTTTTTGTATGGAAAACCTGATATTTATCGGTGACTATAATGTCACCCTATTCTCTGATGAATCGTGGGGACAAAAGGCGAGAAGAGACCCTCTGGCGGGCAAAGTCGGTTTGATGCTTGAGAGAGCTGGGCTCAAAGACATTTGCCCTTCTCCTGTCATTACCACATGGACTAATCATCATATGGGGAGTGATTTTATTGGAAAAAGGCTTGATATAGTTATGGCCAGTGTTTCAATTCTATCGTTGCTGGGACAGTTAAGATTTGGGGTTATAGTCTCTAAAAATTCTGATCACATGCCAATATTTATATCTTGGCGGGCTAAGGCAAAGAGTCAGGTGATATCTTTCAAATTCAATCGTGTGTGGCTGGAGGATCCAGAATATAACAACCTAGTTCGTAAATGCTGGAATGAATATGCTCCCTATGGGGATTCATTTGGCTGGTTATGCTTTCATCAAAAATTACAAGAACTGAAAAGAAGGACAAAGGAATGGGAGATCAAGAAGAAGGCGTCTTTTCGATATAAAATTAAATGTATAGATGATGAGTTACATAGTATTTACCATCAATTCACTTCGTCTGCTCCTGACCTGGAAACATATAACGGGATTTGGGTGTTACAGAAGCGAAAATTGGAGATCATGCGGATTGAGGAAGTAACTTGGAAACTGAAAAGCGGAATAAATTGGTTGAAAGATGGAGAACAAAATACAAAATTCTTCCACAAGTCTGCAAATGCTAGAAGGAATAAAAACACCATATGGAAAATTCATAATAAGGATGGGGTGTTGGTTTCGGCTACAAATGAGATCATGGTGGAGGCTTATAATCATTTTTCTACCTTTTACAAATCTGATGAAAAGGTTAACCCATGGAGCCAACAATGGGCTCTACAACACTTGCCCAAAATGTTTGATGAGGCGGCGATCAACTCACTCTGTGCGGCTATCACAAAATATGAGGTCATTATGAATCTAAAGAGCTTTGCCAATGATAAATGCTCGGGGCTAGATGGGTGGTCGGCGGAGTTTTTCATCCATTTCATTGATATCCTGGTGGATGGGCTTGTCACCATTGTGGAACAGGGATGGATCATGGGGCACATTCCATCCAACATGAACTCTACATTTCTGGCTCTGATTCCGAAGTCCTCCGACCCCCGAACCTTTAAGGATTTCAGACCTATTGCACTTTGCAATGTGGTTTACAAAATAACATCTAAAATCATAGCTAATCGGATCCAGAAGACGCTCTCATCTTCAATATCCCTGGAGAAATATGGTTTTCTCGAAGACCAGTCTATACACGATGCTATTTCCATTGCGCAGGAAGTGATGCACTGCATGCATGTTGAGAAAAAATATGGAATCATTTTTAAAGTTGACCTCCTAAAAGCATATGACTGCGCAGACTGGTCTTTTATTTGTCTGATGCTTATGAAGATTGGAAGATTGGCATTCCTATTGCCTCCATTCGATGGTTTATGGGTTGCATCTCCTCTGTTAAATATGCAGTCATTATCAATGGAATGTCGACCCCTTTTTTTGATGCTGAGCAGGGACTCCATCAAGGATGTGCGTTATCTCCTTTGATTTTCATTCTTATTATGGATGGGTTCAGTCACCTCATGAAGATGGCCTCTTCGGCATGATTCATTTCTGGTTTCTCTTTTTCCAGTTCTGTAAGCGTATCTCATTTTCTATTTGTTGATGATTTACTCATTTTTGGTGCTCTCTGGAGGAACCATTGGTTCTATGTCCACTATATTCTAACTTGTTTTGTTGCTGCCTACAGTTTGTATATAAACAAGGATAATTCTTTTCTTATTTCTGAGTATGGGGATGAAGTCGAAATTTCTTTTATAGCCGGTTTCTTGGGGATGAAAGTATGTAAGGCGGCTGATGGCTTCATGTATCTCGGTTTTAGAATCAAACCCTACATTTATTATATTAAGGATTGGGCCTGGCTTATTGATAAATTCAAACTTAAGATTTCAAAATGTACCCATAAGTGGTTGTCCCTTGGGGGTCGTTTTTTTCTCATCTAGGTGGTTCTGGCCCAATATATTGTATACTGGGGACACCTATTCTATATCTCTGAGAGCATCATCACACAGATTAATTCGCTCATTGCACAGTTTTAATGGGGTGGAGCTAGCATGACAAAGAAGTACCATTTATGCAAATTAGAAGTTCTTTTTTGCCCGAAAAGTATGGGTGGCTGGGGGATTATAAATACTCGGGCTTTCAATTCGGCTCTACTCACGAAGTCTCTATGGCGGGCCTTAAATCACGATGGGATTTGGTCCAAAATTGTTGTATGCAAGTATACATTGGGAGACCCCATGCGCCACATATATGGTAATCAAATTATTTTCTATGTTACCATGTTGGCAATTTGGAATAGCTTCAGGAAGATTATACACATTTTTTTAGATGGATTGGCATGGTGCTTTGGGAATGGTCAAAATATTCTCATTCACGAGGACAAAATAGGTGGTATGTCTGATTTTCTGAGACTATCTCCTGGGCTGAGTCATAGGCTGACCCACAAGGGCATATTTTATCTTTCCCAGGCCATTCTGTGCTAGGATCAAATGCACCGCTGTTCAAATATTCAACGCAGATAGGCCTCTCTACTCAGGACGAATGTGAATGGAGTAATTTCATTGCAAATATTCAACTGGCTGGTCTTAGCTATTCACAGGGGGGTGATAAGATTATTTGGGCCGGCAAGTACAAAAAAGATGCCCCTATGGTAAAGAACATTTATTTCAATATCAACATATTTTTTGTTCTTGACCTCACTAATTCTGGTTTTGAATGCTTTTGGCATAGAAATATACCTACTAAAATTCTACTGTTTGGTTGGTTAGTATGGAAGAAAAAAATTCTTACATGGGAGGGTCTAAACAGACAGGGTGTTTTCGATCCAAGTAGATGTGTTCTTTGTCTACTTGACAGTGAATCAAAGGAGCATTTATTTTTTACTTGCCCCTTTGCTGGGCACATTTGGGAACTATTCACACCATTCCATTTTAATGATGGATGGTCTCCGACGAATTTCTTGGATGTGGTTAAGAAATGGGAGCTTCTGGGTGGTGTATTTCAGTCTCTTCCTTTCTTCTTAATATGGGAAATCTGGCATGCTAGGAATATGGAAATTTTTGAAGACAGATTTATTTCCACCAATCGCATCTATGATGCTATTATGAAATGGATAATTTATAGAGCTCCCACCAAATTGGTTATTTTTTATGGTTCCAAGCGATTTCGTCCCCATCTCATTGTTCTTCCTACAATTTATTTTGATGGTACCTATTTGGATGGGGTAATGGGGTGCGGTGCGTGGATCAAACTCTCACAATCCGAAAGAATACATATCTGGTGGAATGGTGGCATGGGCACAAACAACATGGCGGAATTAATGGCCCTGTGGAGTGGACTGTGGGCTGCTAAAAATCTGGGGCTGGTGGGGGCGCATTTCTATGGGGACTCCAAAATCATTGTTGATGCCATCATGGGGCGATCTACCCTCTCTTCGCCCAAATTTTTTGGCTGGTTTATGCGAGCTAGTGACTTATGGATGAAGCTTGATTCAAAACTGGGTATAGGTATGGAAATGGGTATTCTAAACGTTGCTCAATACTCTGATGGAACTGTTATATGGAACAACAAAATTCCCATTCCTTGATTATGATATGCGTTTTTTATCGGTCTTTTGTATACTTTCTATGTATATAACAAGTGAGCTTGTCCACGTGCAAGCGAGCCTAATATTATATGTTTGCCTTTCGAACTCTATGGAGGCAGACAACCTCTACAAAGTGCTTGTTCTTCTCACAGTTTTTCTTGGTCTTTTTTACTTTCTCGTTTCATATCAAGCGAGCCTGTCCAGGATGCAAGCGAGCCTGATTTAATCTCTTTTGAATTTTTGATCCAAATGGATGCAGACATCATCTAACATCATGCCTGATTTATCCGACCTGTACCCCAAACGAACCTGTTTTTTTTGCTTTTCCCGGGAGATAGTCGTGCCCGGGTTTTTCTTTTCCTTTTTGTTTGGCCTTATCTGATATTATCTTTCTTCTCTCGGGCCTTATGGATGGAAAATGTTTTTAGTTTTATTTCTTATTCTCTATATATTCTGTGTAGCAATGGGGTCATCCGTTGCTCCAATGATCAGATGGGTTTTATGATTATTTCCCATGTTTATTTCAATGCTATGTATTTAAATATAACTCAATTATGTGGATCATGTGCTGATGGGCTACAACCTATCCATCTGTAATGATGTACTATTTCTTTATATCTGATATAAAATACAACAATTTTTTCTTTCTGAAAAAGAAAAGAAAAGAAATGAAAAATATATATTTTTGCTAGGTGGAATAATTAGCAATCAATAATGACAATCTCCAAATTAATTAAGTCGACAAGGTTTTTAAGTGACGATCTTAAAATACAAATGAAATATATATTTTACTATGTGTAATTGAGAGTTTTGTATTAAAAGTCCACATGAGACATGCAGTAACATCACATCATAATTAAGAAAAATGACCTATCAAGGTTAGTGGTCTCTACAAGTTCAAGATGAGTGACCAAATTGAATTTTTTTTTATCTATAAATGAAATAAATAACTATAACATTTGTAGGATTAAAGCTTATAGAAGAAGCCCAAATATTAACAAATACCTCATTCTTTTGAAGAGTTTGCTGGATGGCATTGAGGAATGGGGAGTAGTAAGTTTATTAGTTAATCATAATTTTTTTTGTTTTTAATTTCAAAATTGAATTTTTTATTAGCTTCAACATTATTATATTTAGGGATGTGAAAAATGTTGTGTTTGTGTTATATTCTTTCCACGATTAGTCAAGCACGTGCGGGGGGAGGGGGGCGATAGTCTCCTTGTACGTTGCTTCGGGTGCAACAGGGGGGTCACCGGGGAGCAGCAGCCTCCCTTGTTTGAGGTCCGAGACAGCGCCTCGAGAAAAAAAATTTGGACCCTCTTTTTCGGTGGGCAGACCCGCCCATGGTTTTGTGCATGGGTTTGCACATGGTTTTGGGGCATGATGGTTTTCGGCCCCTGGCATTTTGTAGATCCGGTCAAGGGAACTACAGTTATGTTCTAATCCAAAGTTAATGGATTGGGGTTTATGAATGCTTCGGCACACACACGTGTGTGTGTGTGTGTGTGTGTGTGTGTGTGTGTTGTAACACTAAAAGGAATATAATGAAAAATCAAGCTGGTAGTCCCAATTTGGGATCCAGGGGAAAATCGCTGTGTATATCTATTTTATGTTTTATTCTCTCGCTATTGTTTATTTTCTATTTTTCAAGATTCATTTGTAGATAATTTTTGTACATCGTTAAAACCTACAAAAAACTAAATGTTCCTCAAAATTGGAAAACAAAATTTGAATCCTTTAGAGAAGAATGGTGAGCCTTGCATCAAATGGGCTAGACCCAGACTTTGGATGATAAATTAGAATGTGAGAGTCGCTTAAAACAATAATTTGATGAAGATTCAATGAACAAGCTTGAATAAAACCTTGGTATAGACCTTACACTTCTACTTGGGTGTTAAAGACAACTCCAAGATGGTAAGAATATGTAATTTTCAATTTTCCACTTGGGTGAAAAATTTCCTCCACTGCCTCCTCCTCCATCACCATTCCTACCACCCCTTACAAGTGAAGAATATTACCTTAAATTAAGTGTAGTTAACAATCGAAATCTAGTAGATTTAAACATTAACATATGCTAATAAAACAACAACCTTCAACTTAATTCCATTCCAGTGATATATGTGACCTTGAATTTAATGTGAGTACTCTTCACACTCCATGCATTTTGTTTTTCACACCAACATATTGTCTCAATAATTTCCCATATAAAATAGATGTCACAATTATATATATATATAAACACTATTTTAATTCACATTAAATTATAATGCAAAATATTTCTTCCATGGAACTACAAGAGTCCATGTCCATATTCCTATTTCCAATTTGGAAACTCTCTTTCCCATTTTGCTATGGTTAGAATTTTGAAACTCGCTCGTAAAATTTCACAATTTAGACAATATTATTAACTTTATTAAATAATTTAATTAAATTAAATATGTTTTGGATTTGTTACCAAAAACCCATCTCTAATAAACACCTTGTTGCGATAATCTTACCATGTTCATAAGTTGATCTATCAATCAGTGAAATTGAAAATGAAAAATATGTCACGTCTTGTTGCGATTATCTTACCATGTTCATAAGTTGATCGGTCAATCAGTGAAATTGAAAATGAAAAATATGTCACGTTTTTGTTGAAAAAAATTTTCTAAATAAAATATTTTTTAATAAATTTATTGAAAAATATGTCTTCAAATCATTAACATGCATTTATATATTTAAAATTGTTTCACAAAAGCTATATCACATACCAAAGTTAAATGATTTAAACTCTATGTCCGAGATTTTATGATAATCTCTTTAACTAATTACATTTACAATTATTTTATACTTTACTTATGTTATTAATGAATCACAAACCTAACAAGCCTCCACAAATTTACATCAAATATAATTTATAAAATACAAACTTTAGCTTTAAACAAAACAAATATTAACATATTCAATACACAATGAATATTAAGTGTGCAATGTTGTGTTAATGTGACTTTATATGTAGCTGGTTCACAATGCTCAAAATATATTAATTCATCGGTGAGTCATAATAAAGGAATTTTGTGGCTAAGATATTTAACATATTACACGATGTCAAATTACAACTATTGTGTACTTAACATATTAACATACACGTTACTCAAAAGTCAAAGGTCAAATTAGTAGTGTGCCAAGAGGTCAAATTAGTAGTGTGCCAAGATCACTGTGACATTGCAAACTGCATATTGGACCAACAATGCTAAAATAATGTCATTAAATTATTCAACGTATACATTAGTAATATGTCAATGACCAAATTTTGTTAACTACATAATTAAGTTACAACATTGATTTGGGTCATTTAAATATTTATCAATTACATAATTAAGTTACAACATTGAATTGAATGATTTACAACACTGAATTGAGTGATTTAAATACCTATCAACTGCATAATTAACTTACAACACTAAATTGAGTGATTATATTATATTAAAACTATAATGATTAATGATTACAACTATAATGAGGCTAAAATACTATTATGTTATCATAAATAGTAAAGAGTATTGGTATATTTCCACACTTTTGTAATTAAAATGATAAGGAGAAGAAAGAGCATTATTTTTTTTTATACATTTTCCATTTGAAAGAGGAGAATAAAAATGATGAGTGATAAGATAGAGGAGCATTGGATCAATCTCATAAGTTTGTACAATTCAAAATAGTAAGGGAAGGAGTATGGGCACTTTCCCACACTTGCACTATTTAAAAGAGTACTTAAAAAAAAAGTAGGAGAGTACCATAGGCACTTTTCCACATTGTTTTGTAAGAAGGAGGAGTATTGATCCTTTATTATACTTAGTCATTTTTGGAGGAAGAGAAGGAGCACTAGAATTTTTTATATTTTGGTAATTTTTAGGAGGAGAAGTAGCGACATTGGCTCTTTCTCAAAACTTTTTTGATTAGAGTGGCTAAGAGAAGGAGAATTGACCCTTTTTCACACCTCTGTCATTTGAGTGAGGAGAATATAGAGCATTGACCCTTTCTCACGCTTTTTTAATTTACATCTGATGAGAAGGGGCACTATATTTTTCTTGTACTACATTAATATTTTTGTGGAAGTAAATGGGGACAATTCATTTTTCATACTTAAGTATTTTTTGGGAGGACAAGTAATGCTAGAACTTTCACACACTTTTTCCATTCAAATAAGAAGAAGATGGAGTACAGTTTCTTTCTTATACATTTGTAATTTGAATGAAGAGGAGGAGCATTGGCCCTTTTTTCATACTTTATTAATATTTGGGATGAAGAGAAGGATAAAAATCTATTTCTTGTGTTTAGTAATTTTTTAGGAGCGGAAGGAGCATTGTTCTATTCTCACACTTTCATAATTATTAGACTTATTAGTAAGAATAATGGATTCATTTTGTCACGTGTTAGTAGATCCAAGAGGATATATCTAATTAGTTGGTCTCAAAAAATGCATTTATGTTGAAGATCTCATCAACATATTTCCAACACAATTTGAACAAGATCAACTAGAAACCATATGCAAAATTTATGGCCTATGGAAGTTGAAGATAAATAGTCAAAAAAAAAGGTCATACCAATCAGATGTTGACATGTGGGAAAATCACAAGATAACATGTGCACCATTCAGAAATCTACAACATGGCACTTCACATTAATGCATGGAGGTTGTATAACAAAATTAGTTGGGATTTAAAACCCAATTAAAGTGAGATACAAAGAAATTAAAATGGGGATTTAAATATTCATATAAACCACCTAACATTATTCCGCACGCCACCTAACCCAAATGCAACCATATGAAGCGGTCTAACCAAGCCATACATTGTATGCACTATTATTTATCACATGTCTTATGTGTAATCCTCCATATATTATATAGTAGGTAATTTGTTAGAACACATTGACTGTGGAATAAATTGTATGCACTATCATTCATCACATGCCCTATGTGTAATCCTCCATATATTATATAGTATGTAATTTGTTGGAACACATTGAATGTGGAATAAATCCTCAAGCTTATGCAATAAAATATGAGAAAGGAGGATTCAGTGGGATTTGAACATTATCCTTTTCTACCAAAAGTTAAGTGCCTTACCACTAGACTATGTTTTACATATTAGAGGCCATTCTTTGTTTTAAATAAGACATAATGACATTTTTGCACCATATTTTAATGGATAGGTTCCTCTTTTGAAACAAACTCATAGATGTAGTTGATCGGGGTGAAACTTGTTATTAATTTGTTGCCTATGATTTTTTTTGTCATATTCTCATTTTTCAATATTTGATTTCTTATTTAAATTTAATAAGTCAATTTATTAAAAACAATTGTGGGAAAATTGAGAAACTTTTTATAAGAATTCAAATTGGTGTAACAATGTAGTTTAGCACTAATTTTGGATGAATTTGGTATCAGAGCAATTTCACTTAATAATTTTCAAGAATTTGTAATGAATTCTAACTGGGTTTAAGCTCAAGCATGGATAAGGATCACATGAAGATTACAACCCTAATATGGTACAAGTTATGCATTTCAATGGCAAGTAATGTTGTGTGAACAAGAGGAAAAACACATTGAGTCTGAAAGGATGTTACATAAATATTTTCAAAACATGAAGCCATGTGGAATACTTATACATAGAATGAAGAAATAATTGTAAAGGCCCAAGTCAATTTAATGAAGGAAAAGGTGGTAGTGACCCTCCCCAGATTCCTCCTTCTCCATCTTCTCTTCCATCTCCATCTCCATCTCCATCATAGAAAAGATAACCAAAGAATGATGATTCTAATTTTCCTTTGTTGAAATTATATATAAAATTGTACTTTCCATTGTATAATGGAAGCCTCATGTACAAAAATTGGATAATTGGATCAAGCAAATTGAATTATATTATAACATTTCAAAAATTTTGGATGAAGAAGTAAAATTTCAGCTAGTTAATCTCCAACTAAGAGGCACATGATTGATATAGTGGGAGAGTAAGACTCAAAAATATCTTAAGAAAGGTAAAATGGTATCTCCTTGGCATGAATTTATAGTTTCATTAAATAAGAAAAAAAAATCTTTAAAGTATGTGCAACAACTAATAATGGATTAACAAAATCTAAACAAGGTAGAGGACACAATGTACAATAATATACTCAAGAGTTTAGAAATAGTTAATTAACATTGGGAATTCATTATTATATGCAAGACACTCTTTTAAAGTATATTAGTGGGTTATATATTTATTTGATAGATATTATCTTATGTTTAACCCAACTAATCTTAATGAAGTTTGTCTCCAAGATCCTCACATTAATTCAAGGGAAAATAATGTGCACGGAAACTTCTCAGAGAAACCAATTCATCCAATTGAAAGAAAGAACAAACTAAAGGAGAAAATGAAACAGATAGCTGCAATGAATAACGAAAATGAAAAGCCTTCATGTTCATATTGAAAAAAATAAGGGCATGATGATGAAAAGTGTTAGAAACTTTGCCCAAAACTAAAGCCAAAGTGGTTAAAAAATCCAAAAGGTAATAATCAAAACACATCTACAATCAAACAAGATCTTGGACAAGATTCAGGTGATGAAGCCAGGATCATGGCCAAGGGAATACAAAATACATATTCTTCTACTAGTTCTAACTTTCATACTCATTTCTTAAAAACTAAAACTATGCATGATGAAATATAAAAGTGAACTATTCCATATTAGAGTCATAAAAAAACATATAAAGATTGATGCACTCGCTGATATTGGTTCACAAGATAAAAAAAAAATTAAGGAAACCATTAAGGCATTAGGACTAGAAATTAAGCCTCAACTAAAACCATATCCTTTAGAATGGGTATGCAAATATGCTAAATTATAAGTATCTATAAAATGTAAACTCATATTTACAATTACCTCTAAGGTCATATATGAGGTAGAGTTAGATGTCATACCACTTGATATTTTTTGAATTGTTTTAGTAAGTCCTTATTTATATTATAAGAAAGCTATCTTTTATCAGGAGGAGAGAAAATATAATCTCAAAAAGAATGGAATTGACTACGATGTAAGAGCTCGTCATGTGAAGTTTGACTTGTCTCATGCTATGACAAGAAAAATGAAAATATTAATAAATGAAAGAAAAAAAGTTTACTCATCTATGTAAAAGCTAAGGATGATGAAAAATACAAAGCTTTCTTCATTCAAGATTTCTAGGCCAACCAATTCTATAATTATTCCTCTCATTTCTTCTATTCCTATACCAGATCCTCCTAAGCCTATAGAAATTCTAATGACAAAGTTTGAATGCATATTTTTATTAGCTAACACAGTTCAACTAGATGTTGATGAGGATCTATACAAGATTCCATTCATTGAAATAGAAGGGGCTTCACTAGAAAAAGTTGATAGCGCTTCAAATAATTTCTATAATGTTTCTTCCAATTCTCATAGTGAAACAACTAAAATGGTTAGCACTTTTTATGTACAAAAAATGACAAAAAAATTAAAAATTACAAAGGGTAAGTTGACCCATTATCTATCACCTATTAATCTACATTAATGGCATGCACATGAGTGGTTTATATTTCTATTTCCTTATCAGGACTTGCAAAAACCTTTTTCAGAAGTCAAATTTTAAAAATTGTGATTGAACTATAGACATCAAGTTTTGTTGCCCTGTGAAACATTTTTTTCTCGGGCTAGGTTTATAATGTCAAAATAAATATGTAAATTAACAATATAGGCTCTAAGGAAGGTGATGGATTCCCTATAATATAAGTCCCATTTAGAAGAGGACAATGCTAAATATAGGTATTATGTTTTTGTTCTTTATTTTATATAGTTGGTATTGTAAGACAGCCCAAAAGGAACTATTAAAGAGCATGTGCCAAATTTTGTGGTGGTATTAGGGATTTTTTTTGTTATGGGTTGATGAGAAGTCATATTGGTATTTATTATTGACAAGGGAAAGCAACCAACATTGAGAGAAAATATTATGGGGAACAAGAAGGACTCTCAGTTTTTAGAGGTCATATTCCTCTCTTGATAGATGTAATATTCTTCTCTTTATTCTCAAATGAATGTAGTGGGTGAGTGTTGAAAGGAAAAACCCAAAAAATACTCCAATAAAGATCTCATATAGTAGATTTATTGTCACTTTAGTTTATCTCAAGTGGTCAGGATAAATTATCGTTATCCTCCCAACTTAGGTTCAATTCATACAAGAGTCAAGATGAGTTTTGTTATAATCACTTCAATCCTTGCATTGAGTTTGAATGATCCCTAAAGGAACAAAACATGTATATTCCTCATACAAAATATAAAAATATTTCTCATGGAAAAAAATCTAGCTGATTTGTTATGTGCACAAACGGATGTAAATATGGGCTTGGTGGGGTCCTTATCCAAAATGGGCATGCCATTTACTATGGTTCCAAGTAACTCAAGGAGCATGAAAACAATTATTATTCCCATTACTTGGAGCTTGTATATATTATTCATGCACTAAAAATGTGGATACATTATCTTATGGGCATAAATTTTTAAGTTAAGGGCAGACCATATTGATTTGAAACACTTGGTTTCCATCCAACATTAAATTTTGGACAAATAAAATGGCTAGAATTTCTTAGTGATTTTTTATCTTGACATAAAGAACATGGTTGGTAAAGAGAATAAAATGGTTGATGCATTCAACGAGAGAGTGCATGAGGGCCATGATACAACCATTAGTATGCTTTATTCATAGTTAAAAATGTAAAATTTTGGAAGTTGCGGCATCATGCTAATGTTATATGCTAGTTAAAGGAGGTTTACAACAAAGTAATGTACAACTAAGATTTGAATATTATAGGCTACAAGAGGATGGAATCCTCTTTTATAGGAACAAATTTAACGTTCCTCATTCTAAGGAGTTGAGAAATTTAGTTCTAAATAAGATGCAAGTATGTTGGACTCCCAAGATATGAAAATAAATTTGTAGCCATAAAAGGCCATTTTTTTTTTCCCGGAATAATGAAACATGTGTTTGATTATATAGCTAGATGAATGCAATTTCAAAAGGTAAAGTTTGAACATAGACATACAGTAGGATTACTACAACCATTTCCCATTGTTGAATGGGAATGGGAAGTAGTTACTATATAATTCATCATCAAACTACCCAAAATAAAAAGATAGCATGATTCCATCATGGTGAGATTATAACGGTGTACAATCCATTCTAGACAAGATACCTGATAAGGAAACTAACATTGAAGATATTTATATGAAATACATGGATAAGGTGATAAAATCTATGAGATATCCCAAGTACACTTCCACTTTTTGGAAAGAGTTGTTTAAAGAAATTGGGATGAATCTAAATTCTAGCATATCATATCATCTAGATCCATATGGAAAAAAAGCATGATCAACCAAATAATTGAAGATAGGTTGAGAATGTATGTAATGTATAAGCCTTCCAAGTGAGAATACCATTTACATTTGGTTGAATTTTTTTATAACAATGTGTGTTGAGCACCTTTGAAGATGAGCTTGTTTGAAATGTTCTATCATAGAAAATGAAACGCACTAGTGAGCTAATATAACTGAGTAGACAAAGCCATTATTGGACTGGAGTTTCTTAAGGAAATGAAAGAATAGACGGTGAATATATGACATAGTTTAAAGGAAAAAAAATACATGCATATCAATGTAAATAAAGGTAGATTGCATAGGGAATTTTCAGTGGGAAAGCATGTGTTTCTAAAATTGGAGGCTCAAAAGAGATCACTAATATTGGGGATCTAACAAAAATTGGAAACAAGATATTGTGGTTTGGTTGAAATGGTAGATAGGATAGGCTCGACTGCATACATGCTTTAGTTTCTGCATCCATGGAAATTCATAATGAGTTTCATGTGTATTTACTACAAGGTAATGTGCCTAATCCTAACCATGTGACTGTTTGGACTATGATCTAGGTGGAACATAAAGGGTACTTTCGAGTGGATTAAGAATGCATCCTAGACTAGAAATTTAAAGTGGTGAGGAATAGAGCCAATAGCTTGGAAAAGTTTTAGTGGACGTGAAACAATCTTGAAGATGCCACATGGGAGCACAAAGAGGCCATATGGGAGGAATACCCATATCCTTTTGCATATTTTGATGAAATTTGAATGTACATTTATATATATATGCATACAGACTTATTTTTGGTATCTATATTTCTTGGAACCTCTATTAATGAGATTCCTTGTTGTTCTATGCTAGATCCCTAAAGGAGACGAGGATTATCGTAGGGACTACAAAATACAGAAGAGGATCTAAATCTTTGGGTTATTTAGAATAATGGGGATAAGAGTTGAATAATTGAAATTATTGTAGGAGTTATTAAACTATTAATTTATTGACTATTGATGTAAATTTTTGTGTGTGCATGTGTGCACTAAATACGGTGCAAAAACAAGGGGAGGTCAATGTAATCATAGGTAGACTTGATTGTTGAATTAGAAATGTACATTTGTATATATGATGAATGGTAGAGTGCCAAGAGTTACAATACGTAAACATTATGCATTAGAATTAATGAAAATAAAGTACATAATTAGTTTTAAATGAATAATGATAGAGTCAAGGGGGGCTATGATTCTATAAGAAAATGGGATAAAGGTGTGTTTGAGTGGATTCTGCATGCCTATAATCCTATACCATTTCATAAATAAACTTCATTAACTATTTAACTCCTTTAACTTATTAAAACACATCATTGAATGTATGTAACAGGTTGGTGGAAGAGTCATCTCACCTAGTTGTAGGAGAAGGTGCTAAGTGCACTCATGATGTGAATGGTATCATTAAATGCATGTATGAGGTTGATGGAAGAGTCAAATATCTTGGTTATTAAAGTATGGATTGATTATTGTGTTAGTCTTTTTGTGGCAATGGAGTACCAAATAACACATCCTTAACAGTTGGTTGTTCCCTGCAAATGATCACAATGATAATTGGTGTTGTTAATGAACATACTTAAACAAAAAAAAGCATAACTAGTAATGGAAGCAATGCATGAAGAAACATAAGCTTAAAAAAAAAATACAAATACAACACAATACTCAATGGAGAAAACATGTCAATACAACAATGGAGAAAGACTCCCTTTATTGATTTTTGGTGATAGAAAAATACAATATAATGCTAAAACACTTGAAGAGAATCCTTTGAGCTATGGTTCTCAAATATCCTCCGCAAGGAGGTCCCTTTCCTCATTCTCTTTGCAATATTCTCCTCTCTCTCAAAAGAAGTGTGAAGACTCTTCAATGGTGGACTCTTCTTCTCTCCTAAGATATTGGATTGCTTAGAAGAAATATGTACAACATGCTAGTCCTCTCACTTCCTTTGCATCAACAATGAAATGTGGTTTTTCCCTTACAACAATTTGGCTAGCATAACAATGTCTCATGCTTTGCTCTTCCCATGGTTTGTTTATATAGAAAATTTTGAGCCCATCTTCCCTCTCTTGGTTCAAGAGTGATAGTCATCCAAGAGAAGGACAAGACGATTCCATTGAGGGTTGCATATCTTTAGGGCGACGTCAAGTCCATTGTCCTTGACTGGCCATGTCAGGGAATCTCCTCCCCAAGTGTGGGACGTGGTCCCAGAACACTGATTTTTTCCTTCCTTCGACTGCCTGGCTTTCGAAGGAAAAGTCTCGTGGTCATGCATTTTTTCCTTTATCCTCGTGCGCAGTAAAAAAAATTCCCTTATAACCTTAGGGAAAGTTAAATTTTTATAATGTCCATGATGTCTTCTACTGGAAAATCTCGAATTGTACTTTTTGCTAGACAATTTCTAGTATCTTTTGCAGTGTATGATTTTTTGGTGTTAGAATTTCCCCCCTGATGTATGAGTTTTAGGAGAAAGTGTTACAGGAAAATATACCCTAAGGTTTAGGCTGAAGGACCTAATAGATAAGAAGGGATATCATCACAAGAAGCACCCTAATTATGAGTTCTAATCCTTGAAATAGAAAACCGAGGATAAAATACCTTACTTGTGTGTCCTACATCTGGGGTCGACCCCGTAGGGTGCAAACCCTCTGTTACTCCTCGTGCTTTACAACCTACAAATAAATCAAGGAAAATCACACAAACTAGTTGCACAACATATATATCTTAGATTTCAGCATGTTAGCACATATAATCTCATAAAAATAACATGAAATAAACCATTACAAGATCATTCAACATGTATAGAAGACACATAACACAAAGACATAAGGAATGGGACATGGCTTCTTTTATTAATAATGTGTAAATAGAAAGTGGAGAAATCACCTGAGATCTTCCACGGCTCCAAGAGAAACCGCCCTCCCGATCCATCCAGCCCTAGCCTCACAAAGCTTCTTCCATAAAGGGTGCACAAAGGATGTCACATAAAGAGGGGGTGAACATCACAAGGAAACAAGGGTTTCCTGAACCTAGGAATTGCAAGAGGCACATGTAAATATCAAACTTGATCATGGCTATAACAGGATATAATATCAATAGAATTATCTCCCACCCCTTGGGCCTTTCCCTTGAGGTGTATTTATACTTCCTCAAATCAGTTTTTTCAGTTGGGAAATAATTTGGCCATGGGATGAGGTGGTTAAGTTACAGGAAAAACCCATAAAACCTACCCAATTAATAGGGAGTTTGTTATTTTTTTAATATTTTAAATAGTATACAGGGGTCAGATATGAGTGGACCCACATCTGAACACAGACAACTCTGGTCAGAGTCGCGTATGGAATTCAAAATAATATTTTTTAAGAAGTTTCACCAAGTCTGAATGGAAGGGTTACCCAAGGCCAATTCATAAGTCATCAAGTATATAAAGGTGATAAATGATGTTATAACAGATGCCCCATAATATATGAGGTCAGAAGGGGTACATGATGGATTAAATGTATTATGTGCATAAGAAATAATCTTGCAAGGACTAGAGAGGACTTCACCAAATTTTAGCCTGCCAAAAACCAATGAAAGAAATCATAAAGAAAGCTCATGCTTGAGGCAGGCATACCCATGCTCAGTGAAATAAAAGCATGGCTGCATATCAATTATGGAGCATATCCAATATGTATACAAGTATAACTGAACTGTAAAGTACATAATGAGTCATCTGATCACTGCCTGCAAGTACATATCAAAATCATGTCCAAGTATCACATATAAAAGACCGATCAATGATGTTGCAAAGATATCTGATTACTGAAGTCGCAACTGAATCTCCAAGTATCAAATCATAAGTGGTGGAACAAATGGCACTGCACGCAACTCGGGTGACAACATATAATATGTTGTTGTGATGAAATGCAGCATATAAGGGTGGATGGTGTCACTGGAAGAAAACTGAAGGAGTTTTCAAAGTGAACCAAAATATGTTGATGCAAACCCAAGGTCTTCATCGATCACCATGGCACAATTCTACACAAAGGGAATAAATGAGCTAAGGTAGACCATGTGAGAAATCATTTGATTACCGTTCATTGATGTATATCATTAAAAAATGCAAGACAACTCACTGATAATGATGATGAGAGTCAAGGTGCCCTAGTACAATATAATAAGTGTGAATAAATTAGCTAAATTTGAACACTTGAGAGAATCTACCAATCAGGAGACATTGATGTATTCTCACTGTCGATAGTAAAGGAACCTGCCACTGATGACTGCAAACCCTTTGGTACTAACAAAAGGACTCTATAACTTATTCCCAGAACAACAAGTCAGAGTCGATCGAAAAATATCTGCTGGAAGGAAGGCATTAAGGCATCCCACATTAATCCAGCACGAGTGTAACCCGCAAGCCAAAATTTTGAAGGAACCAGACGAAGAAAAGTGAAGTAACCAACCGAAAGTGCATTTCCATCATGCACAAAATGTAGCTAATGCATAGAAGAAGCCCTATAAACCAACCAATAATGAAATCAGACAAAGAGGCGAGGAATCCACCGATAGGGTCAAATGGAAACCAAGGCACTACACGAATCCCAAGTGTGATAATGTAAGTTGAAGTCTAACACAAGGGAAACCACTCAGTCAAAGACCCATGGTGTTGATCAAATTCTAAGCACAAGGTCTCCTATCAGTGATGTAAATAGGGCCAGGGTGTGGCTCTAGGTTTACTCTCAAAGAAATTTGTCGAAATCGATAAGAGGCAAACCTGCGCAAACGAAGTCAATGGAGGCCTTCTCAAACTAGCACGAGAAAAGGGCCAAATAACTCATGTGATAGAACAAGACTCTGACAGACCAGGATGACCGACTAAAGAATGAGTCAAGGG
Organism: Pinus albicaulis; assembly: GCA_034641835.2. NCBI lineage: Eukaryota > Viridiplantae > Streptophyta > Pinopsida > Pinales > Pinaceae > Pinus > Pinus albicaulis. The sequence goes on along the minus strand of CM076573.1, from coordinate 708,190,378 downwards.
ACACCACTGAAAGTTCGACTCAGGTTTACTTCCCTTGAACAAAATCACAACTCATTTTTACTATGGAAACATATGATAACTTTGTATAAGTTTGTCATGCAGGAGGCATAAACAAACCCTCCATATGATTGGAAGAGATAACCAACCGGGGGAGTAATGACTCGATAAAAAGGTTACAACTTCTCTTAAGTCAAAAATAAACCCATCCCAAATGGAGAAAAGGCTTAGCTTTTTGGTGCTTTATTCAAGGGCGACTGTTATAGAATATTTTGTCACCATCCCTGCAATCCCCATCCCGCACATTAGAGAACCATTTCAGTGACTTTTGTGTATTGTCATACCTTGCAAAAAGTGTCATTGCATCCCTTGGAATGTGAATAACATTTCCTGTATTGATCATTCCTGGAATAGGCTCTCAAAAACATATGATTTTGGGTTGGCGCTGGTAGGCAATTATGGTCACGTGCCCATATAGAAACTAGCACTGGGCCTTGTGCCCATTGGCGCTTTGTCTTAGTGGATTGCCCACGGCGAGCTATTTTTGGAAATTTTTTAAAAATAGAAGCGAAGTTTCCATTCCAAACCACTTTTTGAGCAGATTCATCATGTTTTTTTCAACTGAATAACATCAAATTCCTTCCTTTGGCTTCTTGTTTCCTACATTTGAGAAACTCCCCAAAGGATAGGGCCTGCCTTCCACCTTATGAGGGATCCAAAACCACCTCCTCCTCTCCTATAAATACATCCTTCTCACATATTTTCAACTAGATGAACAATCCTTACTATAGCTGGTGTGAGAATAAAGCAGAGAGGAATCCATTGTCGAGAGAGAGTTTAGTCCCATTGCCTCGCCAAGTTTGATCCCCCGATAAATGCTTGAGATGCGTTTGAATGGACCCGTCGAAGGAGGCTACAACGTCAAGGCTTTTTGGTTGAAAACTTCATCTCTCTATCTTTAATACAAGACTGCTCTTTGGGTTCCAATTTAGTGTTCGATAATATGCAAAGTGTTTTGATGCTCCTTGACCAACCAAATAGCTATGAATGAAAATATGTTTTCGTATGTTGTACCATTCACTTGATCCTTATGCAGGTACACAGACATTGCCACTGAAATACTGCGACGTGTGAAGACAAAGATCAGCGGAATGCTGCTGAAAATGACAATAGAAGCATTGGACCAAGGTAGTTCATCTGTCCTAACTCATTTTCCTTTATTAGCTAAGATTCTGAAAGTCCAACTTGTTCCTTTGTTGCTAGACTCACACCAGGACTAGAGGGGATTTACCTGCACAACAAGTTGGCGACCATACTGGGTATCAGTGTGTTTGTCATCTCTCGTTGTTCATCTAGTGTTTTTCTTGTCGAGTCGACTTTGGTCGTTTCATAATTTTCTGCATTTTTTTGCCTGTCTGACTATTTTCAACCATCATGTTTAGTCCCAAAGTGCCAATTCTGACCTCTGCTCAGTGGTTTTTATTTTTTCCCATGGTTTTCTAGCTCGATGCTGATATTTCCTAAACACTCGCTCTAACTGGTGTTTGTTTCTTTTGTTACAAGTGCGCCAACCTTAGTTTAGCGCATATTATAGCTAAACAGATGTGTTGAATCCTGTAGGTTAAAATTTTAGCCTCTTTTCTGAGTTTTTCAGTTTCTCTTGCCTTTGGATTGGATCTTTATCTTTCAATTGGTCCACTGAGATTGTTTTGACTCGCTTGTCTTGTTCTTCTCAGCTTTTTGTCCCTCATATAATCAGTGGAGTTTTTCATCTTAGGGTTTCTAGGTGTCTCCTACCGCTTTTTTGGCTCTCTCCTCAGTAAGCCTTCTGAGTTTAGTTTGAGCCAGTTTGGTATTTTTTATTTTAGTTCAATAACTGATTGTTTTAGCTTTTCTTTTCATTCTTCGTGCCTTTGGTTTGTTGAATGATCATCTTGGGTTTCATTTAGCTCTCCATTTGTCACCTTGAGCATAGATTACATTGCTCACTGAACTAGTTCGAAAGCCCCTTTTTTCTTGAAGGAGTGCATCTTTGTTTTGAGTGTGTTTGATTCTCATGTTAGATTGATCTATTTGTTTTAGATTGTTTCATTCGAATTTCTCAAAACTAGTGTCCATTTTTATTTTTAGTGTAATAGTGCATTTTTCTTCTCGTTTATCTAAAAAGACAAAATTTGCATTCTTTCTCTTAGTTTGAAAATGGAAAATGTTCTTTTGCAATAGTAGCTTTTAGTGAACCAGGAAAGAGATTTTTCATTTTCTTCTTTGGTTTTCTTAGATGCATTAGTGAAATTATTCTTTTGTTCAATTGATCGCTGCTTTATTATGAACTATTATCCCTCTCTTAGCTAGCATTCATTGAATGGGAATGATTTTATTTTGCATGTAGTTGTGCATTAAGAATTCAAGATCACATTCACTAAGGCCTTGAAATCGCAACATTAATTCAAGATCAACTTTAAAATGAATTCAGTCAACCTAAGGAAGCATTGAAACCTAACACATATATAATTAGAGGTCTAGGCTAGTGACATGCTCCGGCATTGTTAAACCTAGTAGCTGTCATTTTCCATTTGGCATTAGATAGCACTAGTACGAACTTGTGCTCCCCATACTGTCAAGTATATAAAGGGAGACCCTCATACGTTGAAATCCTTTATCCATAAGAAGTCGAGTTTGTCACCATGTAACTGTGATACACCGAACACAGCATTCGGGGAGATTGCCTGCACGTACATCAATTCCTTGGTCATTTCTCTTTCATTTGATCACTAAGGTGTATATTGCAGTTCACGGAAACTTGGTACACCCTCTTGCTTAGATTCCCTGAGTATTCATTTTGGTCTTTTTGTGACTCTCTAAAATTGAAAAGATCCTCGAGAACTTGTCCTTTCACGCTCATTTCAACTTGAAAGTGACTAGAGTCACCTTTTTCCTGTTTCTTGACTCTTAATATATGAAATGACAGACTTTTGTTTCAATGTCATAAAATTAATTGCCTAGGATTACATTCTCGTTAAAGATATTTTCTTGGCTTGTTCTTAAGTAATTCCTTAGTATTTGATTTTGAAGCCTCGAATTGGTCATCTCAGTTTTCTTATGTTTTGATACATAGTCACGGTGGTGGAACCACCAGTTTCATCATCCTCTTCATTGCCTCCTAGTGGTGATCCTTCTCCTGAAGTTTCTTCAGAAGCATCTTAGCCCACTGGGTCTATCAATTTCTGGCAGTCTATTCTTCCAATTATCGTACCTCTCGCTGCCCGATATCCTCTTGAAGAGCCATTTGACATCAATTGGCAACCTCAAGATGTTTGGTCTGGTTTTGGGAATGAGGAATACTTTCCTCCTCTTACTTCGGAACCATATTTACTGGCCACTACTCATCACCTTTTCGACGATCAAATGGCTTCATCCGACATGGATTCGTCGAGTCCCGTCAGTAGTGAAGAGCTTTATGTTTCTACACGAGATCATCATCTCCCTCTAGAGGACTTCCCTTATGTCTCGAGTCAACCTTCCTCACAACTGGTATCTCTCTCTCATGGTTATCGTATGTTTGGTCAGATCATTTCTGGCATTGTATCTTTGTATCAGAACTCGATATGGTAAAATACATTAACTCCCTCGGGGAGCTCTTCTGTCTCAGTATCAAGGGCATCACCCTCGACTCCCATGACGTCGACGATTGTAACCTTTGTTCCTGTCCAACTCACTGTCTATGTGGCTTCATCCACACCGGCTGTTAGTAAGACTCAGTCATCCTCAGCATCTTCTTCTGTTTGTAGGTCCATTTTTATTAATCCCATGATACCTGTTAGGCCCACCATGAGTGGATCACAGCCTCACGTTGCAGGAACCCAACCTGCTAGTAGTGCACCTATGGCTTCTACTTCCATTCCTAGCAGTTTTACATTCGATGAGTATCTCTTGGCCATTCAACAACAGAATTCCACTTCTCAGGGTTCTCAGCAGCTGTAAAATTTTGGTAATACTCCACACCATTATGACATGTATGGTAATCCCATATATTTTCCTCTGATTAATTCCAATCAGACCATATACCAACCAGGACAACCCTATGGTCCACAAGGACAACCCTTATAGGAACAACCTTCGGTCCAACAGGGACAACCCTCTGGTCCACAGGAACAACCTTATGGTTTGTAAGGACAACCCTTATAGGGACAACCTTTAGTCCATTAAGGACAACCCTACGGTCCTGTCAGTCAGCCTCATGTTCAACAGGGTTCATCTTATGTTCCAGGGGGGGAATCTATCCACAACAGGGACAACCTTTTGTGAAACAGCACCAGCCTTACGTTCAATAAGGCAAAAATTTTGTAAGTACAACCCTACGGTCCTGCACTAGTTCAACCTGGTCTTCAGGGGCAACCTGGCCCATCCCAACCATTGGGCCAACCTTTTCCACAAGGGAAACCTGGTGGCTCTCAACATCTAGGCCAACCTGCTCCGCAGGGACAGCCTGTCCAACCATAGTATCTGAGTCAACCTACACCCCAGGGGAAACCCATTCAGCCTCAAGGTGCCACTTACATCCCCTAAGGTCAATCTCAGGTGGTATATAGTGCACCCCAAGGGATTACTTGCATTCCTCAAGGTCAATCCCAGATGGTATAAAGTGCACCTCAAGGCACTGTGTATCTTCCTCAAGGTAAAAGTCAAGTGTTTTATAATGCGCCTCAAGGCACTTCTTACATTCCGCAACAAAATCCATATGTTGCTTAGACAAGACCCCAGTGGTATGCTCAAAATCAATATCCTGGTCCTCAACCCATGTATGGGAAGAACTATCAGGCTTATAACCCCTATGGACAGAATCCTCCAGGACAAAACATATGGGGGAAAATTTTCTCTCAACCTGAGTGGAATCCTAATACTAGTCTTTATCAAGGACCTGCAATGCCTTTCAACCCTCAATTACCCTTCCTTGATACGTTGGAACTGCCCGATGTGTCGAAGTTGACGAATGATCCCTTCCTTCATAATCCATTTTTTCCTCCAGGTCCGACTAAAATTATTGGTGATTGTCCCAAATTTGAGGGCAAGTCCAGAGAAGACCCCAAGCACATGTTATGACCTACCATATTTGGTTCTCCTCTAACTCTTGGGTTGAAGATTCCATTTGACTCCATCTTTTCCAAAGGACTTTCACTGGTGTCACTGCCAAATGGTACATTGAACTATCTCGTGATGTCTTCCAATATTTCAACTCTTTGGCCATGGCATTTCTCACGCACTTTCAGTTACCAGTTCAATACGAAACTGGGACACACCTCCTCACATCCTTGAAGCAAGATCGAGATACTCATATCTCTGATCATATTTATGAATGGAGGCGTCGTCGTCGTTTGATTAAGTTTGAGATTCCCCATCAACTTCTAATTTATTGGTTCACTACCTTCTTCGTTGCTCTGATTGCTAAGTACATTGCTATGGGCGCATGTGTTACTGAGGAAAAAGCCATCGCTCGTGCCCAGTACCTTGATCTCGTGTACTCTCAGTCTAACACATTGTATGAACTCTTGCCTCATGCTCCTTGACCTGGAACTTCCAAAGCACCGACGACGCCATCTGTCAATGGTATCATAATTTTTGTGTCCCAGACTTCTCGGAAGTCTTCTCCAAATCCTACGAAGCAAAAATATACTCCTTCTAATGATACTTCTTCTCATCCACCTCTGAATTCTGGTAAAACCGTGGAAGTGAATGCCGTCCAGTCCAATCTGGTAGCTAAAACTTCCAAAGGTAAAAATAAGGTTAAAGGTAAGGCCAAAGCCAATACCCCGAAACAAGATTCTTAGAAATCTCGTGTTGATGATGGTTCACAGTGAAAACTGAAGTACCCTTGTTTGATTTATGATGAAGATAATTACACCAAGGACTGTCCCCGATGGGCCGAGGTGAGTCAATTGCTCAAAGGAACCCAAGGCACTCCGGCTGTTCTCAAATAACCTTTCCCATCACAGCAAAATAAACTGGTTGAGAAACCTCAGTCCTCCACCCCATTTGGCTCTTATTTTTTCATGATGAACGGTCCTGCATCCGTTTATATTGCTACCTGATCGAAATATTATACCAAATCAATCAGGCAGCAGGGAAGGAAATCGTTGATGGTCCTCCTCCCCCGCCTGCTTCTTGCCCTCTCCAGATTAAAAGGCCCAATACTGAGCCCGTTGTATGGCTACCTTCCAAAGGTGTACTCCGTAAGTCTTCTTATAATCCTAATGCCTGTGCTGCTTAGAATTACAATATTGTTGAGGATTTGGCTCGGGTTCCATCTGCTATGTCTGCATTGGAAGTACTTCTGAGTTTTCCATCTCAATGGAAGGCTTGTTATCTGCCATTAGTAGGGTTGATCCCACCGACTCAAGCCTTATCACTTTCAATTTGAAAAATTTCATCCCATTTCCTCCTCACCATCTTGCGCTGATCATCCAAGTTGGGATAAATAGAAATAATATCCATCGAGCAGTCGTGGACGAGGGTTCATCTATGTGTATCATGTCATCTTCCTACTAGAAAGCCATCAGTTCTCCAACCCTCAATTCATCTCCAAATGCTTTAGAAGCTTTTGATGGAAGGTAATCTCGCCCTCTCAGTGTTCTCGCTAGTTTACCCATTATTTTAGAAGGGAAAACAATTAAAATTGAGGTTGAAGTTGTTGATGCCAATCTCAATAACAATCTTCTCCTCGGTTGCAGTTGGAATCATGCCATGTTGTGTGTTCCGTCCACTCTCTTTCGTGTTCCTCAATTTCCACACGAAGGAAAGATCATCACTGTCAATCAATTGACCTTTTTCACTTCTTTGTATTCCGAGAGCAACATCCCATATGTAGATCATATTCCTATGCCTTATGAGCATATAGGACCAGGAATTTTCAAATATCTTTCCCTCATGGGTTTTTTTCCTCTTCCTCCACCCAACACTTCTCAGGTTAACATGATCTCCAGATCTTCTGATCCATGGGTCATCCCTTCTCCCAAGCAGATATATTCATTTGGTGACTTGATGTCGTTAAGCCCAATAGAGATTGATTATTGTGAACTTATTTCAGTTTTGGCTCCTCATCCCTCTGATCATGCTCCTTTGAGTATGTATCTTGACACTTATTCTCAATCCACTTGGCACTTCGGATTCTCCTGATCCCTTAAACGAGATATTTCCCACTAATGAGGCCATCATGGATACTATGCCTCTTGAGGATCCTCCTTGGGATGATATTCATCATCGTTCCTCTTTCATGCCTGGCCTTGGGGCCATGTCTACTTGTCTCGAGAAGTTTTCTTCTCAAGTTCCTTCTCATCTGCTTCAGATGCCTATCCTGACACATGAAGTCTTTGCATAAGCTAACTTAGGAAAAATCACGCAAACGATTCCTATTGACATCTCCATCAAACTGGGGATTTTCGAGAACATCCATATTCGAGTGAAATATTCTCCTGATGAGATCGAGGTCTATACTAGTCTCTTTCATGAGTTTTGCGATTTTTTTTCTTGGTCTTAAGACGAAATGCCCGGCATTGATCCGAGTATAGTGGTGCATGAGATTCCTACTTATCCTGGTGCGAAGCCTATTTGCCAACGTCTTCGTCTTGTACACCCTAGAAAGGCAGCCGCTATTAAAGGAGAATTTGAAAAACTTCTTAGAGTTGGTTTTATTTATCCGATTCCCTTGATAGAGCAAGGATTATGAGCTAATTGATCAGTCAGTTTCCTACTTATAATGATTTTGATCATTTAGTTTCCCCTCGTTCCTTTTTAGAAGGAGACCTCGTCCTCCTGTATGACCAAGCTCATGGTAAGCTATGTACAGGAAAATTCAAACCCATGTGACATGGGACCTATATTGTTAAGCGTGTTTTGCAGAACGAGGATTATGAGCTAATTGATTATGAATTTTATCCTCTGAATCAACCTAGAAATGGGTTGTATCTCAAAAAATACTATGCATGATTTTCTAGTGCATGTTTCTTGTGTACATAGGTGTTCTTTTCATTTCCGTACATTTTTTGGCTTGGTGTGCTTTGCGAGAATTTTCCTGCTTATTGTGTCATTACTTATTGTGCAGATGTATTTTACTCCTTATGTTGGTTTTGTGGATGGTGCCTCTCGCAATACCCGGAATCTGTCTTCTGCAGCTTGGGTGATTTATAATCCAAATGGTGAGTTGATAAACCTTCAAGGTATTTTTCTAGGATGAACCACAAATAATGTCGCTGAATATAGTGTTGTCATTGAACTTTTAACCGAGGCCATTGCTCTCGACATTCGTGCATTGATTTTTAACCTAGATTCTCAGCTTGTTGTTCTTTAGCTTAATGGGCATTATTTTATTAGAAATCCTCAAATCTTAAGGTTGTATTTGCGTGTTCTTTTACTATAAAGAAATTTTGATTACATCACATATCAACATATTCCTAGACAAATGAATGTGTTAACTAATACAATCACCAATATTGTATTAGATAGACATTTGTGTAATTTGTAAAACATCATCATCACATGATAAGATTCATACATGAAAATAGACATATATATATATATATATATATATATATATATATATATATATATATATATATATATATATATATATATATCGATTATTTTCATCCATGTGCATCATAAGTTCAAAAATATGTATGTGTTTTGGTTACATCTTGAGACATCATGTCTCTCAAAAAAATATGCAGAAATAAAACCCTAGGTGTCTAGTCAGCATGATGCTCATGGTAGCATGTCACTACCCGCACAAGCCACCTCAATAAGTGGTGAACACGGTTTGACACCCCCGCAGTGTGTCTCTGGTACACGCGAGGAACATCATCAAATCTCGCATAGTCTAGGATTCTACTGGTGGGTCCCTCTAGGTTGCGTATGATTTCCTCCTCCTCGCTCCCCTCACCATGAGGGGCCACATCAGAATCACGAGAAATCCTCTGTGCTATTGGAGACATTCCTGTAGGTCTTTCTGGGCCGACATCTGCAAATACATGGATTAACATCAGAACATATATAATAATAAAAAAATCATAATACTCACAAAAATAAAAAAATGAGTCTTACCCAATGCTTCATCCCAATCCTCTCCTTTTGGGAGTGGGAGATCCACATCAGCCATAAAGTCTGTGCCAAAATAGGGCTAGTCCTCCACGACAATCAGTTGTTGATGGAGCCACTCAAAGAACTCCGGTCTCCAAGAAATTTGTTGACTGCCTCCTAATATTGCCATCAAAGCCACCAAACGGACCATCTGTGGCTCTTGGGCTGGTGGTGTAGAAACTATCACTTCCTAGCGTTGGAAAATTGGTAACTATTCCAATATGAATGGCATGAAGATGGAACCATAGCTGAACTGCTTCATCTTTCCATTCTTGCATTTTGTCCATTGGTGTTTCATATTGATCGTTACCACCTCTTCCCCTTTGTAGATATTTGGTGCCATACAATCTACTGCAAGAAGTAACTGTGTTTTTGTGGCTTCATGCAGAGCCTGAGATCCAGTAGCTTGCGTGATGGTGTGCAACACTACTTTTAGTGCCAAATCAGGAATAGTTTGGATACCCACCTTCCCACTTTTGGATCCTTTCCTTGCCCCTCGGCATACTCTGTCGATGACCATGCTCATGTTTTCCATTATGGGCCGCGTACCTGTTAGGATTGGTAATTGCCCCCTCCATGACAATCCAGTTATGAAGTAAACATTCAAGACATCAATCTCTAGCTCCTGATCGTGAATTATGAATCTTTGCCAATCAATATCCCATACACTGACCAGGTATTGTTATAGCTCCGGTTGAGCTTGGAGACATGGTGCCATGGAGAATTTTTTAAGCCCGCAATCCCTGAGTACATCCATGCATCTTACATTGCCCAAGATTTGCTCATTTTCTTCACTATGTTCTCTTTCCTTCCATTTGATCACCATTTTGATTTCACACACATGAAAAAACATCATTGTGGTTGTCATTAGTAAAATTATTTGCTATTGAAGTGTTTAAAATAGGCTAATTGGTTGAATTTGCACATAAAAAATAGTGGCCGCAGTTGGTGCGACTGTTTTAAAAATATTCACGCCAAGTGGCATGCCCCCATTTGGATTCAAGGCAGGTTGGTGCGAGTCCATGCTCGAAACTCGCGTCGACCGCCGCGCCCTAATTTGAACAAAAATCCCCCCATAGATCTAAAAAATGGATTGCAAGCAACAAAAATTACATCAAAATTCAGGCAAGGATATGAGCTCTTACCTGGAAAACACGAATTCGCGATTGGCCTCCTAGATTGTCCACTGTCAAATCCACAAGATAACAGTGAAAAAAGGGTAAAAATTTCTCACAAGAGGTAAAAGTGAAAAGTGATTTGTTTTTACTATTTTTGGCATTTTATAAACTTTTCAAAACCCTAATTAGGTTTTTGAGCATATTTTTCGATTATTTTTCTATTTTATCTCCAAAAATGGATTTTACGTGCGTTTCTTGTGCAACGACAAGTCGTCAACATGACGGTGATGAAGTAACGAGTTGTATTTTATACTTTTTTCAGACTCAGTAAAAACATGAAAAAGTCACCCCTCGAGTCATTTTTTAGCTCTTTTCTGACTCTCGAAAATTGAAAAGATTGCCAAGACTCTTGTCGCTTTGAAATCATTAAAGTCTACGAAATGATATCTACCCAGTATAATTTTACCCCTTTTTTAGGTTTGGATAGATTATTTACAAAAAAGAAATACCTTATCCTATCGTGACTAAGAGGTTCTCTCAGACATAGTTTTCTAACTTTTCGGATCTGTGAAAAGATGTCGATTTCTTCCTTTTTCAGATTTGTTAAACCTAAATGACATTGGAAATCGTCACCATGACCTAACCGAGTTCCTCCTTCCTAGGGCTCGTAAAATTTACTAGGATGGATTTGTCTGAAAGACAACCTTACATGACAAGCATATGCTATCCCTTTCAAGCTTGTTTCCAAAAATAATTGGGGTACTCACCAGAAATGGTGGGGGAAAATGGAACTAGTTCTCAGTCTTGTCAGTGGTATGTCGCTCTTCAACATGACACTCATCTTCATTCGTGTCGGGTTGAGCACATCCTATTTCATCGTTTTTTTCCTCCATGGGTTTGGGTAATCTGTTTTGACCTCTCATCTGCTCTTTGCCACGTCATCATGACCTTAAATCCCCTGATGTCAAATATTTCCAAATTCTAGAGTCATGTCGCCAATATGTTCAAGAGAAGTTTCCTTCTAAAGTTTTCAACCTCTAATCCTCTTTTTGGTCCAGATTCACTATCATCTTATTACTCTATCTCATGTCAAAGATGTGGGAAACATTATGGCCCTCCTTTGATCAAGTCACTTCCTATCGACTTCAGCTCATTATCCAAGAATATGATCTAGAGACTCCCTTCCAGTACCTTGGAGCTTGCATGCCTCAATGGAAATTTCTTCACATTCGACGATAGGTCCTCATCATTGGCCTTCGATCAAGTGATTCTGCGAGTGTTCAACGCCAGCTCACTGTTCACATTCTGTGGATTATACTAGTTGTACCTTGAGATCCATTGTCATTATTGGTGGTTTCTCTCGCGCTTGTTAAAAACTTTCATCATTGGCTGGTAATCGGGTGACTTTATTTCATGTTCCACTTCATCTCACAAATTCCCATGCTTGAATTTGTACTTATTCGGGTCCAGATGGAGTGCAAGACCCTGGGTTTTGTCTGATAAAATCTAGGTTGCGAGACGATTTGGTTTATCATGACTATCTGCATGACTCTTTTGATTGGATGGCTACGACCATACATGAGTCTATTTATTGATCCTTATTGCTAGATGGTTGTGTCCATACCTCGGATCTCATTTTTATATGTACTCATTTATGGATGGTTGAACCCATGCCACATATTCATGTATCATTTCACTCCTCCTCTCTCTCAAACCTCATGCTTTAGGGGGCATCTGTTACACAGTATTTTATCACCGTCCCTGCAATCCCCATCCCGCACATTGGAGGACCATTTCAGTGACTTCTTTGTATTTTCATACCTTGCAAAAAATATCATCGCATCCCTTGGCATGTGAAGAACATTTACTATGTTGATCATTTGTGGAACAGGCTCTCAAAAACATATTATTTTGGGTTGTAGTAGGCGATTGTGGCCTCGCACCCATAAAGAAATTAGAACTGGGCCTCGTGCCCATTGGCACTCTGTCTCAGTGGACTACCCGCATCAAGCTGTTTTTGGAATTTCTTTTAAAATAGAAGCGAAGTTTCCATTCCCAACCACTTCGTGAGCGGAGTCATCATGGTTTGTTCGACTGAATAATGTCGAACTCCTTCATTTTTCTTCTTTTTTCCTACATTTGAGGAACTCCCCAAAGGATAAGGCCTCCCTTCCACCTTATGAGGGATCCCAAACCACCTCCTCCTCTCCTATAAATACATCCTTCTCACATAGTTTCATCTAGCTAAATAGTCCTTACTATAGCTGGTGTGAGAATAAAGCAGAGAGGAATCCATTGTCGAGAAAGATTCTATGCCCATTGCCTTGCCAAGTCCGATCCCCCGACGAATGCTTGAGACGCGTTTGACTGGACCCATCGAAGGAGGCCGCAACGTCAAGGATTTTTGGTTCTAAACTTCTTCTCTCTATCTTTAATACAAGACTCGTCTTTTGGTTCCAATTTTGTGTTCGATAATATGCAAAGTGTTTTGATTCTCCTTGACCAATTGGATAGCTATGAATGAAAATATGTTTTCGTATCTTGTCACCATTCACTTGATCCTTGTGAAGGTACACAGAAATTTCCACTGAAATACTGTGACGTGTGAAGACAAAGATCAGCAGATCGCTGCTACAAATGACAATAGAAGCGTTGGACCAAGGTAGGTCATCTATCCTAACTCGTTTTCATTTATTTGCTAAGAGTCCAAAATTCCAGCTTGTTCCCTTTTTGCTAGACCCACTCCAGGGCTAGAGGGATCGCCTCTGTCCGCAGAGGGGATTTACCTACACAACAATGACACAAATGACCCTTTAGCTGCCATCAAATATGGAAGTAATGTCCCGTTCCCTCTCTTTTTGGAATATTTTATTTTTTTTCTCTTTTTAATATTTCAAATCCTGAAAAAGAATAAAATAATTCCTATAGTATAATGGATAGAATGAGTGTCGATAAATAGATAAACTAGTTCCTAGGATAGGAACAATCCTATGCTCAATGCAAGGTGGCAAAAATTGGTAAGTGACACTCAAAGGAATGTTCCATCCATGGGTAAAGGTGTCAAGTTGCAAAGGCTAAGTGATTGCACGGTTGACTTTGCAGAAAGATATGGTCAAAATATGGCTTAAACATGAGTCCAAATGAATTCGGATAAAGGCCAATATATACAAATGGTCAGTATGCAATGAAGCAAAACAACTCAACAACAAAATGGGAGCCTCTAAGGAATATGGCCAGAACAAGATAGTGAATAAGAAGAACAATGAAGCTTCAACGCATAAGTCATGGCTGGACTAAAGAGGACTCTCGAGCCTACACAACTTGTAGCATGGGCGACAAGTGCTAGCTAGGACCTAACTAAGAATCCCATGTAAAGGATGACTCTACCATCATATCATGATTTATAAGTTGGCAAGTGAAAGTATTTTAATAATCATAACATTATGGGGTCGACCCTATGGCAAGATTTTAGAATGGAGGCTAGTATGCATAAGTGCAATGGAAGGTGAATTCCCTAACCTATATGCTAGTTCAGAATAAAATACCTGCCATGACAGGTCAGCGGTCATGGAACTGAAGAAAAAATGGAATCATCTTGAAATCACCAAAATGGACCTGAAAATAACCTATCTCAACACTTACAAGCCAAAAGGTTAAACAGTCATGAACAAATTCAAAAAATGACGACAAATGAAATTTGCAAAAAAAAATTGAATTCTGGGCATAAATAGGATTTTTGGACTCACATTCGGTCATTTTTACTGTGAAGAAATTGTGAAAGTGCTCTAGAGAAAAAAATCCCCTTCTTGGAAATGGAGAAATTACCCACTGAATCGATCCAAATATTTCAGGTAAGCCTCATACTCAGCTTAGTCATCAATTTATTTATCAATTCAAGTAATTTTTTGGGATTTTCACCATAGAAATTATGTTTTTTTTATGAAACCCTCTCCATATACGTGGGTTCATAATGATGAACTCACGTATATACACGACTATGTCTAAATGGACTTGCGTATGTGCAAAGCGGAATTTTAAAATGAATTTATAAATGGTTTTTGGATGAAATGGTACAGGATGATCATATGTTGGAGGGAAAGAGAGCATATCACTATTGATAATGAGGTCATGGAAGACCAGTTATCCTTGGATATACTCTGGGGATGTGGATTATTGAAATTATTCCAAATTCCAAACATGAAAATTAACACAAGGTTGCTCGAAATTCTTGTAAGTTAATGGGATCAGGACGAAGACTGTTTCATGATAGATCAATGCCACTTAGGATTGAAATCGAAGACATTTACTTCATAACTGGACTCTCTTGGAGAGGGGAACCAGTAAATTTGTAGGGCAAGCCCACATGAGGCTTAAATTTTGAGGATTATATTCATTTTAATTGTGCTAAGGGCACTCATAAGGTCGGGACATAGATCATAATTAAATATGTGAAAGGTTTTCACATGAAGATACTTCTTTTCACCATTGTGAGGGTAGCCGAATCAGCTTCCTTACACAAGCTTCATGAGGAAGCATGAGTCTGGCAGTGGAGTGCTTGACTACATTATATGATTGGTGCATATCCTTACTCACAAACTTGAAGAAACAACTGACTTTAATCCAAAAGAATAATACAAAGAATTTTGGTTATGGTACCATCCTATGCACATTATTCTTTGAGAGGATTCCAGGGCTTCGCCCCAAGATTTTCTCTACCATTAGCAGCCCTCTTGATCCACAGATAGTTAGGTGGGTAGATCTGATGAAGAGACTGGGGGTGGAGAGGTCCCCCAGACTACTTTGGATAATGAGTTCTTCCTTTGGTGGGGAGAACAATTCATCGCAGTGGAGGACTATCCCTATGCTGGCATGGATTTCAGGGGAGATCCAGATTTGAACCTTCCACCCAATGTAGCATGGGGATGATTGGTAAGATTGCACAATGATTTTTTATTATATGATTTTTTTTTTTCAAATTATATGAAAATGAAAAATATTTTTGTAAGACAATATGACTTACAAATTTTATGGATCATGTTGCAGACATGGGACCAGTGAGACCTGTGTGCTTCCCGAGGCACAGACATCATAGAAGAGAATATGAGGATGTCGCAGAAGACATAGGGAGGACCCTCCATGCTATACAGAGAAACTTGGAGAGCTTGACTCGCCAAGTCCCTATGGATGCCATAGAGGACCTCTCGGGGGCTATACAGAGACGTGTGGTTGGAGTACCACGTGATTGGGTTTGGTTGTTCCATCGTGTGGTGACAAATATAGTGTTCTTTTAGAACACCTATCCCGGGCAAGGCCCACAGGGATATGTTTTATTGATCGAATGACTGTAATATTTTTTATGATGAACATCATCGAGCATAAGCCCTAATTTTGTAGGACATGATTGTTTGATTTTTGTATATTTTGAACACAAATCTAATATATATATATATATATATATATATATATATATATATATACAATGAATTTATATGATGTGATTGTCCCAAATGTACAATGATGAATGATGTTTTTTATGTTTAATGTGTTGAATGATTAATATGCCAATCAATTGCTTGATTAGCTAATGAGTTTGCAAACCAATTTTCTGAACGAGGAATGTGAATGAATGTAACATATTGAAATGGACTTTGTAACAAACACACTCTTAGAAATAATCGATGTAAAAATGGGTCTCCAACATGATAGGTGTTATTTAATTGTGAGACCACCAGTTGTGAATCCAAGTATGCTACTAATGAATCAACACCAAGTGATATTGCCTCTAAGAGTAGGTTGACCGCTGTAGTGTATTCTGCAACATTGTTTGAAGCAGGACCAATGCATGCACCCCTTGAGACTAGAAACTGGCCAGATGGAAAGTGAATTACCCAACCCATGGAAGCAAGGTTCCGGGTATGTCTACTGGCACCATTGGCAAAGCCAAAATGACTCATTTCGTCCAAAAACAGTACCTACTAAAGAAAATCGAAATAATCAAAGTCACATCAAAAATTGATAGACATATGTGTACAAAAATACAATATACACAAACAAAGAAAATGCTAGGCGAAAGCCTAAGCATAATACTTCTTCAGATAGAGCCCATTTCTGGGCTCCACCAGCTCGTTTCTGTCGAAATCAACCAAGTCATAACCTCCCTTTTTCAGGACCTTTTAACAATAAAAGGGCCATGTACCACATGGATTTGAACTTGCGTACCCCCTAGGCATCCTTTTCTTGAGCATAAACCAAATCAAGGTCACCTTTAAAGAAAACCCTAGGTTTGACTGCCTTATCATATTGAACCTTCACTCGTTTCTTGTGAGCCTTGTTCATCGTAGCTGCATCTCGGCGCTGCTCATCGAGATGTTCTATATGAACAAGGCATTCTTCGAGACTTGAAGTGTTAGGAATAAGCTCGATTGCCAGCTTAAGGGAAGGAATATCGCATTCAATAGGAAAGGTTGATTTGAACCCATAAACTAGTTGGAACAGAGTGAATCTGATTGCAATCTTGATGGACATATGGTATGCTCAAAGTGAAGGATACAACATGACATGCTAATTTGACCTGCCTTTATCAATTTTTCGCTGAAGGATAACCTTTAAGGACTTGTTTACAGCTTCAACCTGCCCATTGGCCTGAGGATAATACAGAGATGAATGCTCATGCCAAAAACCCAATTTGAGAGCCAATTCAACTATCATATTGTTCTAAAAATGACTTCCATGGTCAGTGACAATATCTTTGGGAATACCAAAGCAAGAAATGACTTGGTTGAATAGAAACAAGGCTGTTATTTCACCATCGTTCGCAAAAGTAGGCATAGCCTCAGGCCCTCAGCCCACTTCGTAAAGTAGTCTATTGCTATGATAATGTAGTTATGACCCTTTTTTGAAGGCAGGTTACAAGTAGTATAATCAATACCCCACTTTTTGAATGGACCAATAGTGACAACAAGAAAGAGCGGAGCTATATGAGCACACATCTTCCGAGTATAGAATTGACAAGGATGACATATTTTGACCACCTCAACACAATATTTGAAAATCAAGGGCCAAAAATGTCCTACACGCAAAATATTTTGGGTTGTAGCAAGCCCAGATAAATGACCACCACAAGCTCCACCGTGTCATTCATTCAGCACAATCTCAGCTTCTTCGAGATTCAAGCAACGTCTAAGGATAAAATCGACCTTGCGAAATTCTAGAGTGTCACCGATAATAAGATAAATTTTGCTAAGTGATGCAACTTTTGATGCTCATCTTTAAAAAAAGCTAAGGGAAACTTCGAAGTATAGAGATAAATAATGAGATATCCATTCCAAGGATCCTATGAAGAAATGAGGAAAAGATGCTCATCAAGAAACAACTCTTCATTGACAATCTCATTTCCATAGTGCAACTCAGAGATCAACTCTGAAAATACCAAATATTTCTTGGATTTTGCAGACAAGAATTCGAGATCAAACTCTTGCAAAATTAAAATACATCGATTGTATTTTCCCCCAATCACCCACCTAATGAGAGCAAATTGAAATGGATTAACTTCTACCAAAACATAAGTTTTTCAAAGAAGGATACAATGCTTGAGCCGCTGCACAGCATGGACAGCTTCCAAAGCTAATTTCTCAATGGGATAATACCACATTTATGACCCACCAAGCCTCGACTAAGATAGTAGACAACATTCTCAAAAATAGCATCATCCTCCTAAACCAGAACCATATCGATAGTAGATTTTGCTGCAACGAGATATAAAAGGAAGTCTCAGCCATAATCATGTGGACTCAATAATGGAGCAGAGGTCAATGTCTTTTTCAAAGCATCAAACGAGTGTTGAGAAAATTCATCCCAAAAGAATGGAACTCCTTTCTTTAAAAACCTCATAAATCCTTTCGTCACCTCGGCATAATTAGCGATAAATATCCTTAAGAAATTGGCCTTACCTTGTATACTTTGAAGCTGACGAATAGAAAACGGGGGAGAAAATTGAAGTATTGCCTTAACTTTGAAGGGTTATACCTGAATCCCTTCTGTAGGCACAATGAATCCCAAAAATCGACTAGATGTGACAGTGAAAACACACTTATTAGGGTTCAACTGAATTTTTATAATGATGATGCCACTCAAAAACTTGTCGAAAGTGTGAAGGATGATCAATTCTCTTTCGAGAACGAGAAGCTAAATAATCCAAATATGCTTCGATAATATGCTTGATTTTGTGGAAATCATAAGACATGGCCTGCTGGAAAGTAGCTCCAACATTTTTAAGGCCAAAAGGCATATTTCTGTATTCAAATGTACCCCAGGGGAAAATAAAATCATTCTTATGTTGATCTTCAGGACAGATAGTAATCTGATTGTATCCCGAGAAACCATCCATGAAGGAGAAAATCTCATTCCCCACACACTCATCAATAATCTGATCAATAAACGGTGTGGGGTAATTATCTTTTGCACATGCCTTATTCAAATCCCTGAAATCAATTGAAACTCATATCATTCCTTGTTTCTTTTCCATAGGCACTAGATTCGAAACCCACTCAGTTAACAGAACAGAGTATATAAAACATGCCTTTAACAGCGTCTCAACCTCGGCCTTAATAGTTTTTGCCTTCCTAGGGTTGACCAGATGAAGCTTCTGCCTTATAGACTTAGCATTTTCATAAGTCTTGATCTCATGCTGGAAAATAGATGGATCTATTCTAGGAATTTCCTCATAAGACCAAGAAAAACACATCCCGAAATTCTCTAAAGAGATTGGTGTAAGTCTGAATCTCTTCAGGGGAACATTCAACTCCAATGAATACATTCTTAATAATTTTGGGATCTCTGGAGATGTTCACTGGGTAGTCTCAGGAATGAAAGTGATCTTCCCTTCAGCAAAAACCTGTGCTGGAGCTAAGGGGTTCAAGACCAGGTGAACAGGACCAGAAGACTGAGGGCTAGACAATCCTATTTCAACTTCTCGCAAGTCTGGTAGAAAATAGAACCGATGATGCAAATCATCCCGTGGTCTTTCCACGTCAGTAATTTCTTCAAGGATAGCCTCTTCAGATGGAAGAGTGGTATCAAGGCAATCCTGAGCAGAATATGAACTAAGAGTCCAAGCCAAAGACACATCTGCATCCAACTCCTCTGGTGAAAGAGAAACTGGAACGGAGTCTGCAGATTCAACAATAGATTGATAGGATATCTCTACTGCAGACATAGGGAATTCCATTCCACCCACTTGACCTTCCTCCAATGTGGAGGTAGTAGAGAGCAAGGTCCAAGGATTCAAAAAATAATGAGTTCAAAATAACTCTCTTCGAGTAGGAACCCTGGAGGATGAGATAGCATTAATATGAACCAAAGGAGGCGAAATATCAAAAGTACCCTTCAACGATGTATACATTCCAACCCCAAAATTCACAATACGGTTCTTGGCATCATTCACCAAGGGTACAGTAGTGTCAGTATATGCATTTGGATCTACAGGAGAACAATCCATCTAGTCAATAGTGACAATCCTCCCTTCATGGGGAAAACACAAGATGTGAAATAATGATGAAGCAATAGAATCCATCTCATAAATCTAATTCCGCCCCAACGGAAGGTTGTATTCTAAATTTGCATCAACTATCCCGACCTCAATATTGACAGTTTTACCCCCAACACAGATGGGTAAAGCTGGAACAATGTCATGTGGCCTATGAGAATGACCATAAAATGCAGTAAGAAGAGTAGGTGAAGGGACAACTGAAGGAGATCTAATGGATTTCCAACATGAGATAGGCATGGCACATGTGGAAGCACCCTCATCGACTATTGTTCAAAAAATATGATCTTTTGATATGTAGACTAAATCTGAAAATCCATGTGATAAGGAAGTCTCTTCTTAAGATTCGACATCTGAAATGTGATCATAAAAGATTTTTTTGGATCAACGACCCCAATCGTAGTGAGAAACACACTCCTTTGTGTTGGGCACTACTGGACTAGCTCTAATGCAGACATGGAAAAAGGACTTTGTGCCAGATCTTATACAATGGAGTATTTTTGGGAAGCCTTGGAATTAGGATTAATCATCGTACGCTTCGTAGACCCCTTTGACATCCAAGGTATAGGCTCAACTGCAGGCCCCTCTATATGGAGTGGCTCAGAATTACTAGGAGAACCCTTAGCTTTCAAAGACTCAGCTTCACCATAATCACAATATCTCTTAGTGATATCAGCGTGAGCACTCATCATATATACATTTGAGGAATTTTCCCCTTCCTGGTTACCCCCTCTGGGAGCTCTAGTATTAGCATTCACGCCATCAAGCAGTTTTTTCCCCTAGGAAAAAGGGTTTGTCAGTATAGCCTAGGAACTAGAGGGACCATGTTGAGCTAACAAGAATTGAGCATCCTGAATTTTCGGGTAGAGATGAGTAAGATGGTCTCCAGTGTATAACATTCATGGAAACTTAACCTTCTTCTTATTGTCCTTCTTACACTCTCCAACATTATCTTTGGATCTATTCACATTACCCTTCCCATCCTTGTCTTTCTTCTTATTATTCTTTCCCTTCTTCTTCCCATTAGATTGTTGATTTCCTTAGGGGTTAGAAGCTTGAACATCATTAATAGTTAAGGAATGAGAAGGGGTCAGCACCGATGGCGTAGCCTGACTAGAAGGAGCATATTGTAAAGACAACTGCTGTAATTGATTCAACAGCTTAGTCGTGTCACTATCAATCGAACCGATAATCCCGTCAGCAAGAGGACCTGGATTCATTTTGGCTAAATCCACTTTGGAATGAGGATCATCTGGAAAAATCGTATTAAGGACCCCAGACTGAGAATAGATCAGCCCTAATTGTTGATCCCTAAAGATAGATTGTTCCTCAGAGAATACCCCATAAAGGGATACATCCTTCAAGATTGCTGTAAGGATTTAAGAAACCATTCAATAAGGAACTCATTAAGACTCTAGGCCTTGATGAGCCTCTTCCTTCTCCCCCATTCCTAAATATGATCATAAATGTGTGTTGCCTTGTCCTGCTGGAAATTGGCCAGGAGATCAGTTCCGACATCATAACAAACAGACAACTGGAAATGGTTCAGAAACATTGTAGCCAACTTGCCAAAAGTAGCAAAATTGTCCAATGTAAGCTCAATGTACCATTTTTCAGCGTTTCCAATTAGGGTGCATTGAAATAGCCTCAACCTAATTGAATCATCAATAAGGTAGTTCGATGAACACCATAAGTGGAAAGCAGTAACATGGTCATCCGTATCCTCACTGATCTTCCCTTCAAATTTTGGAATATCTGAGGGAATTTTAGTAGGTACCAGAGGCCAACCCAGGCTATATCGAATTGGATCATTCGTTAATTTTGATAAATATGGAAATTTTAAAGTTTCCAGGAGAGGTAAGCATGGAGGAGCTTGAGAATTCCATCCCCCAAAGGAAGGATTCCCAACATTTTGAAAATAATACCCTTGATTTGTTGAGGCACCAGGTTTCCAAAGATTGTTCGTAGAAAAGGCTGAGCCATAAGAGAAACCTTGTGGCCTAGAAGCATTTAGATAAGGAACCCCTCCCATCGTAGGATTACCATAAATAGGGGTATTTCCCCCATCAAAGTGTTGAATGAAGAGGAAACCCCTTGGTAAGGGTTCCAAGCGTTGGTGAATGGAGAGAAACCATGAGAAGCACCTACGAAAGGGAAAGGTACATTCCCTTGCTGACCAGAGAAAAACTAATTCCCAGCTCCCAACCCTATAAAAGCAGGGATCTAGCCTTGAAAAGCATTAGATATTTGACCTCTAAGGAAAGGGTTAAAACATTGACTTTGAAAGGTAAAAAGAAAAGATCCTAAGGAAGGGTTCGAATGAGGAATGTGACCACTTCTGAAGGGAAAACCTTGAAAAGAAGTTGACCCACTAGCCATAGAAGGCATAGGTGTGGAGACAACAGAAGAAACAATGAGGGAAACAGAAGGAATTGCACCAGATGGAATTCCAAAAGAAAAGGTACCAGAATGGGAAGAAAATTCTTAGGTTCCCCGACTCATAGATGGAATAGAGGCAATGCCAAACATAGAAGCACTAGGAGTGATAGTTGAAATAACAATAGTACAGCCTCCTTCAACTAAAAGAGGATTATGCACACTTGTTGTGCTCATAACTGAAGTTGTGTTGACAGTCGTGGCCATCGAAAGAAAGGGATAACGATGGGGGCTAGCTGGTCTCTGAGACGCAGGCCCAATGTATAAACGAACGTCTGGAAAAATGGTAGGAAGAGGATAGGAATGAGTGCTTGGAATTTTAGAACTTCTTTAACTTCAACTTCTTCTCCCAGAAAAAGGACTTCTAGAGATAAGTGGAGTACTCCTCTCTACAATACCACTAGTACTAGGACCACCTGTAGAAACCACAACCCTAGTCAGAGGATCACTCTCCAATGCGTTCGCAACTACTGGATTAAAATCACTAGAAAAATTGCTCCTTCCTCTTCTTGAAGAAGACTCGGCACTCACAATAGAAACCCCATGAAGCCTCCTTGATCGAAGAGGTGATCATTCAGCCACTTTTAATAATTATGAGATTAATTAGACTCAAAATATTATGAAGCTATGGAAATCTAGGAGCAAAGAGCACACTCTATAAAAAGTTCCTAAGATACAGCAATCAAGAAACCTTTAGGTATTTCTGCTCTGGGTTATTAGGGTTGGACACCAAAATACAAGAAATCGAATAAAAAGACATGAAAATAGTGCGGGGTATTTAAACGGTACTATGGCGAAGGTAATAGAAACAATTACAATGACCTCCCTAATAGAATATTTGTGGTTACAAGTACTAGAGCTTGTGGTCACCCTCTAGCGATTACTAATGAAAGTGATACAATGTCTACCTGGGGGTATAGCGAGTGTTTCACCCCCATGATCCTGTGTGATGCCTGAGAAGAAAGGAAAATGAGGCACTGAGTTGGTATCATCCATATCAACAGCCGGAAAAAACGGTCTTAGGTCAAGATTCAACAAATAGGAGAGGGGGTATCTCTCTTCTTTGCCTTCACTATCCCTCGCGGTTAACTCTATGGAGGTAGATCTTTCTCGGTCCTCTTAACAAAGTTGGATTTCACTCCCTAATCAACTTCTACATTTGACAGCTTTGAGTGGCCTTGGAGAGTTAACTCTCCACTCACCTATTCCAAGGCCCTACAACCTATAATAGTTGATGTATAATTAATGACAACACGAAAATTTATAGTTCATTTTAGTTAATCGCTTGATTTTAAATGGTTTTTTTAAAGTCATGGGTAGATGGATAATGCAACTTATGATGCTTTTGACACAATAGAGAAATCAATAGAAAACCTACTACATGAATATGCATTTTTTTTCTCTCAATGAAAAGAGATTTCTACTTGGGTTCTAAGAAGCAACTAAAAACAAGAAAGACTTATTTTTTATTTTCAATATCATTTTTCACACACTTCAAAAACTATCAAAAAGACTAGAATGCTTAATGATGCAACTAATGCAAAAAATACCAATGATGAATGGAAATCCTAGGACTAATCACAAAGGTAAGCAAACGAGTTTTTCAATAAGATTGGTCTGATCACTTTGACAGAAAAGAAGAGACAAGCCCCAAAAGGAAATTCTTTGCATAAAACAATGATAAAACAATCTTGATATGAAAGAGACAAATCCAAACAAGGAATCTTCTCGAAACCAAGCAATTGGACCAAAAATTAGAAACTATCAAATTGCTCCAAAAAGGATGAAAACCATGAAAAGAAAACCAAAGAAAAAGCAACGGAAAACACAATTTTTTTTTGTCTTTTCACTTTTCAAGGAAATAATAAAATTTCATTGAGACAAGCATAAGACTACCAAATGTCACAAATCAAGAAATTGAGTCCACAAGGCAACTTCCAATTCCACAAGCCAACTATGCCACTTTCATAGCGGGACTCAAATAAAAAAAAAAGTAAACAACTCAAGAAACTGATTCAAAATTGTAGCATAAACTTCTAGAAAACAAAAACTTCAATAAATCGACGAAAGAAAACTTCAATATTCACTAGAAATATGATCTCAAGAAACAAGAAAGCCAAGAAATTCAAGAAGGAAAAAACCAAGTGAAGAAAAGCACAAGGAAAACATGAGAAAACTGACAAAGGCTCACTGTTATGAAAGGTCAGAACAACCAAGAACTTCAGAAATAAGTATTGGTGCTATAGCCACAACTAAAACTTCACCAAAAATGAAAAACCCTAGATCGATTAGGTTTTCACATAAAAGGGAGGGAAACTGACACACATCAAGAAGAATCATTGTCCAGACACCTAGGAGGTTCCACAGGGATGACAAACAACAGGCAAAAAACAATTATAGGGTCCCAAAATTTAATTTTTCAAATTTTATTTGGCATATGCGAATCCACTATGTGAAACATGCATGTATACGCGACTGTACTTAAAGAAACTCGCATATATGCAGGTCCATTTGGAAAAATCAGAAGGTATATGCGACTTTGTACACACCAAGTATCGTATAGAAATTGTGATAAAGAAAAAGAAAAAACCCAAGCCTGATCCATAAGATCAGGACTTTTTATTGGATGGGAAAAGAACCTACTAGACTGAAAAAGTGAACAAGCTATCAGGGAACCCAAAATACAAAGAAAAACAACCCAAACTAGGAATTAAACGGATGTGGTCCCTAGTGGAGTCACCAGTTCTGTTACGGGCAAAGCTACCCTAAGTTCTAGGTTGAAGGACCTAACAGAGCGGAAGGGATATCATCACAAGAAGCACCCTAATTATGAGTTCTAATGCTTGAACTATAAAACTGAGGATATACGACCTTACCTGTGTGTCCTACATCTAGGGTGGATCACGGAGGGTGCAAACCCTCTGTTGCTCCTCGTGCTTCAGAACCTACAAAGAAATCAAGACAAAGCACACAAACTAGTTGCACAACATATATATCCTAGATGTCATCATGTTAGCACATATAATCTCATAAAAATAACATGAAATAAACCATTACAAGATCATTCAACATGTATAGGAGACACATAACTCAAAGACATCAGGAATAGGACAGAGCTTCTTTTATTGATAATATGTAAATAGAAAGTGGAGAAATCACTTGAGATCTGCCACGGCTCCAAGAAAAATCATCCTCCAGATCCGTCCATCCCTAGCCTCATAAAGCTTCTTCCATAAAGGGTGCACAAAGGATGTCACATAAAGAGGGGGTGAACTTCACAAGGAAACAAGGGTTTCCTGAAGCTGGGAAGTGCAGGAGGCACACGGAAATATCAGACTTGATCGGGGCTATAACAGGTTATAATATCAATATCATTCTCTCTCCTCCCTGAGGCGTTTCCCTTGAGGTGTATCTATACTTACTCAAATCAGTTTTTTCAGTTGCAAAATAGTTTGGCCACGGGCTGAGGTAGTTGAGTTACAGGAAAAACCTGTAAAACCCGCCCAATTAATAAGGATTTTATTATTTTTTTTAATATTTTAAATAGTATACATGGGTTAGATATGATTGGACCCGCATCTGCACGCGGAAAATTCAGGGGCAGAGTCGTGAATGGAATTCAAAATATTGTTTTTAAGAAGTTTGACCAAGTCTAAATGGAAGGGCTACCCAAGGCCAATGCATAAGTCATCAAGTATAGAGAGGTGATAAATGATGCTATAAAAATAAGCGTATAGCCTAAATGCATCATGTTTTTTATTATGATGGAGAGTTTGTGTAACATCATTGAGAGAGAGAGAGAGAGAGAGAGAGAGAGAGAGAGAGAAAACTGTTGCGAAGATGAGTAGAGGGGCCCATTGATGGAAGAGAAAGCCTTGATCATGCCCTATAGGAAACCTAAGTGATAAAATAAGAAATTTGTATATGATGTAGGCATGTCCCATGCTCGTTATCATGTCTAGTTAATATACTGACATATATTAGTTTTTTCAATTCACATTATGGTAAGTGACATGCTGTTGGTTGGTGATGATAATTGGTGACACACTCAAGGGAGTTTTTATTTTGAACAAATAGATTGAATTTGGTGCCTCCATGCATTGTCTGGGTGAAGCCCTTTTTGAGTGTGGTGCTAATGTATTCATTGGTCTTCTACTTTTGGGAACCTCTCGTGAATTATGGATTAATCATCGCTGAAAGACATGCTTAGCAATGCTCAGGGCTTCAACTAAATGGCAGAGCTACAACAGTTATGAATTACAATACCACCTTGACGATGTTGATTGCGAATTCCAAGGAGATCGATGACATCAATGGGAAATGTTGATTCCCATTGTGCCACCTGAGGATATTCCTTAAAAGGGGGAATCCATCCAAGGTACTACTTCAATCCTAGGATATGATTGGTGAAGTCAACAGGAAATAAGCATCAACCATACAAAAAGATTTGATACAAGGAATCAAGGTTTCTGGTGAAGAAAATTGTAACATGGTGGGTTAACAAGGCATGATAATGATAGTTGGCTCTAAGTATTTGTTATGGAAAATTGGCCCGAGGTAGGAACTATAATGCAAGTGGTAACAGTCAAAAAAATTTCTGATAGTGGCAACCCTAGAGTCAGTAGGACATCCAGGGTGTTTGTAAGTATGCTATGGATGATGTGATAGGTTCTAGGTAAAAATATGCATGCCCCAACCAAAGGTGACTAGAAACTGCCACCGGGTATGAAACATAAAAATATGGGTGGGAGTATTTTTCTTAAAAAATATTTTTACACTTTCCAAAAGAATGTAAAAATAGTTTGGATGTACAAACATGGAGACAGGTGCCCCATTAACATGTGTGGGTCATGCATGATGATGCAAGGATGGTATTTTTTTGCTGAGGGTGGGGCCCCATTGGTTGGTCTCGGTGTGGGGGTGATGAGGTGGATGAAGTGACACAAATGGGCTATATTAATGGGGGTGTGATAGGCCAAATGTGAAATGTGGTAATATGTCATGTTGATCCATCATAAAATATTAGTGTTGGAATTGGAGTGGGTTTAAGTATGCAACGAGTGAAGAAGAATGAGGCTGATCATCAAGACGTATAAATGAGGTGGTTCTCGAGCTAGAGGGGGTGATCAATCTGGAACCAGATAATGGATGGGGTTCTATGAATATGAAGGGAGTCATGAATGGTGAGGCTCTATCAACTGGAGTGGGTGCTTATCATGTGCAAGGTGGGGTGATGATAAACATGGTCGAGATGATGGACCCTATGGTGTAATTTGGAGAAATGATGTCAGGATATGCAAAGCTTAAAAGGAAGCCTATCATGTTGAGTGTTGAATGATACATGCTTTTGTAATTTTCTATTTGGATTTTGGTTGAAACATGGTGTTTATGATGTACCTACAATATTTGCATCCAATACCCCAATTCAAAACATATTTTTAAAACATATGAATACTTTGTGATGACATGAATGAAAAAACAAGAGAAGGCATACCTGAGATGAAGTTTGGGGCATGCGATGGGCCCAAAAATAAGTTTTGTTAATAACTGGAATCAAGAGTTCCTTTTTGAAGATGATGTGGTACTCATCCTTGTGTCTCTCATGGTTTTGAGAATGAAGGTCTCAAGCTCCGGTTATGGGCTCTAGAAAAATGCAAAAAGGGCGATATAGGCCCAAAAGGGCCCCATTTCAATTCATTTTCACTTTTTTTCTTGAGAGTTCAGAGGTTGTTTTCAGAGATTTTCTTGTCATTGCGGTCAACTAGAGTACCTGGGATGCACATGGTGAGGGGAAGGTAGGACCTAGCACCCTACTCTTTTCATTTTTCCTGGTTTTAGGGAAGGTAGGTCATACAGGGGTCCCCTGTACGAAATTTTAGGGTTATACTTGAGGGACCGCGTGGGCTACTCAAAGAGAGTCACACGATCGATGCGTGAAGCCATGAGCTTCATGCGTTGACACTGCACAAATGCTTCACACAGACACGTCATTGTGAAGTGCAGATGCATCATCGACATGTTTTGTGAAGAACATGCATGTCAGCCAGACATGGCGATCAACACGCCTTATGGCTGAACAGGCGCACACATCACGCACCTGTTCATCACACATATGCACGATACTAGGACCTGTGTAGACTAAAATTCCACGGTCGAGTAAAAAACACGGGTTTTCTCATTTTTAAGCTGAAGGGGGGCCAAAAACTGATTTTTTTGATGTGTTTTGATGGCAAGATTATGTGGAGAGAGAGGGATTGAGCTACCCTACAAAATGAGGTGGCCCAAGATCCGGCAGTACGCTAGACTCTTGCTTAGTGGGGGTTGTTGAAGTTCCTTCAGAACCCCATACTGAGATTGCACGATCATTTTTTACGATTCTTGGTTCGTGGCTGGGACGATGCGTAACAGATCATGGTTGTGAGGTGATCTGATTTAACGATATCAGCTCAGTTGGATGTTTGTTTTGTGATCAGATTGCTACCATGTATTTCTCATTTTTTGTGTAGCAAGGTCCATCAAAAGTATGCAACATGGGTACTCCTTGGATGAGAAATTAAATTTTTCATGCAACGAGTACTCCCACTCGAAATTTGAGTAAAAAATTAGGGAATAAGTTGAAAATATGAGTTGAAAATTTAGTTTTATTATTTTATTATTTTTTAATATTTTTACTTTTTTACTCCAAAATTGGTGAATCATCCCCCATGGTTAACATCATCATCTTGAATCCTATTGTTTCTTATAAATTTTATTTTGGTTGAATATTTTCCTTAGGAGGCCCATTTTAGACCTCAGAATTCCCCTAATGGTTTAACTCCAACCCTCAATTGATTTTGGAGTACCCTTATCATGGTGTAGACTTCCGGGGTGATCCAGACATGGATCTCCCTCCTAGTTATGAATGGGGACCAACATGTATGATATCTGTGTTTTCTGCATTTCAGTATTTTTTACATGTATATATGTATGTGTTTTTTATAATGAAATTGATACCATGTTTTTTTACTTTCAGATGCAGGGCATGGGGGGCGACTATTAGCCTACTTGGTAGAAAATGAACCTCGACGTATGGGTGTACCAGGGGAGGCACCCCATCCTCAGAGGTCGAGATACGAGAGGCCTCCTCCTAGGCCTGCACAATCAGTGTCGCAACATCGGTTAGAGTTTGGTAGACCCTACGGGGAGGGTAGTAATGTTGCAACAGGTGGGGATGCCAATGGATGGCACAAGTGCATTTAGGCGGTAGAGGCTGTTGTGGAGGTAAATCCCCTCTGAGGACAAAGGCGATCCCACTAGCCCTAGAGTGGGTCTAGCAACAAACAAGACACACTACGATACCGATTCCTAGTTACAAAAGACAAAGCTACGAAAGATAGCCTACCTCAAGTCCTACGCTGTTGTCGTCGAATAAGAAGTGTTGCTTCTTGTTCCTAGCTTGATAGATCATGATACTTTCGCTCACCGCGTCCAGACACCTATACACATGTAGAGAAGAAATGACGGCATACAACGTAATAATTAAAACAAGTAACTATCAATCAGTCGGAAAATATTGAACTAAATTGCATTACACAGATAAGCAATACAACACTGGAACCAATAACGTAGTCGAGCATATATTAAAATGTGACAGAAATATTACAACCGAGTTCCGATGTCACGTTCTTCCTTTGGCAGGGCTTCCAGTGGAGTGTGTCTCACAAAGCTTGTCGGGAATTTGGACAAGCCTCTCTCTCTTACGAGGTTCTCCTTAGCTCTGCTTTCAATAGTTGCTTAGCTATAGTTTTCTTCCGAAAGGTTCAACTAGCTAGAAAATAGAGAGGGTAGGGTTTTATAGAAGGAGAAGGAGAGGTTTGGCTCCCTATAATAATGGGGGAGAGTCCTATCTCTTAGGAAGGTTCCATGAGAGGTGGAAAACCACTTCCTAATCAGGGAGATCCAAAGGCAAACAACCCAACCTCATTTTAATTATCCGTTCTGAAGTTGTTAGAATCAAACTTCTACCTCCTATTGTTAAAAAACACTCCTTAATAGGCTTGGCATGGGTGTAACACAGGTACAGAGCGCCAGCTGGCACGCCCTCTAGTGTGCATTTTCCCCATTAGCACAAGGGATGAAATGGCTACCCGCGCCAATGCCAAAACATGGGTTTTTAGGGTTTTTCAAAGGAAATGTTCTTCAGCAGAATTCTTGTCCTTATGTAGAAGGATGCTGTCAATGTGTTTTCAGTACATTTTACTTTTCACAGGTCACAGGAATAGTCCTCTAATGTACGGGACAAGGGATTGTAGGGGCGGTGAAAAAATTCTATGTAACAGATGCCCCCTAAAGAAAGAGGTCCGAGAGAGAGGGAGGGGTGAAATGCTTTATGAGAATGCACTCAACTGAAAATACCGTCATTGGAAGACCTGCGAATACAAATAAAACCGATATCTCTAATACATGATATGTGGTATGGGTGCAACCATCCATAATAGAGTGTACAATAACCGGGATCCAAGGTATGGATGCAGCCATCCAGTAAATGAGGATGAACAAGTAGACTCAGGTATGTTCGTAGCCATCCAATCGAATGAGTCAAGTAACAAATCATAATAATCCACAAAGAACCCACAGCTTGGATGTTTATCAAACAAAATCAAGGGTCTTGCGCTCCATATCGACCCGAACAGAGTACAAGTTCGAGCATGCGAATATGTGAGCTGAAGTCGAACATGTAAGAACATCGTCTGATTACCAGCCAATAATGAAAGTCGTTAATAGACGCGAGAGGAACCACCAATAAGGATGATGGCACTCAAGGTACAAGAGGTACAATATACGGAATGTGAACAGTAAGCTGACGTTGAACACCCACAGAATCATCCGATCGAAGGCCAATAATGAAAACCTTACGTTGAATGCGAAGAACCAGCCATTGAGGCATGCAGGCTCCAAGGTACCTAAAGGGAGTCTCTAGATCAACTTCCTAGATAATGAGCTGAAGTCGACAGGAAGTAACCTTGATTGAAGGTGGGCCATAATTTTTCCCACATCATCGACACGAGACAGAGGAACATGATTGTTTGTGAATCAAGACTGACAGAGAATCAGAGGGAGGTTGAGAACTGCAGAGGCCAACTTCTCTTGAACACATCAGCAGCACGACACTGGATTTGGTAGTATTTGACATCAAGGGATCTGAGGTCATGGTGACATGGCAAAGAGCAGATGAGAGGTCAAAAGAGATTATCCAAACCCATGAAGGCAAGCAGATAATGAGATGAGTTGTCCCCAACCCAACACGAATGCAGACAAGTGCCATGTTCAAGAGTGACATACTGCTGACACGACTATGATACTGGTTCCATTTTCCCCCACCATTTCTAGTGAGTACCCCAATTATTTTTGAACAAGCTTGAAGGGGATAGCATGTGCTTGCGATATAAGTTTGTCCTTCGAACAAATCCAACCTAGTACATTTTACGAGCCCTAGGAAGGAGGAACTCGAGTAACGTCATTACGACAGAGTCTGATGTCATTATTTTTTAACAAGTCTGACAAAGGAAGAACTCAACATATTTTCATGTTTAGAGAGTTTGAAAAGACAACAGAAAAGAAAACTCCAGTAGTCCCTTTTCATAGATAGTCCCTCAGATCCGAAAAGGTAGAAAACTGTGTCTGAGAGAACCTCCTAGTCGCGATAGGCTAGGGTATTCCTTTTTCGTAAATGATCTATCCCAGCCCGAAAAAGGGGTAAACGTATACTGGGTAGATGTCATTTCGCAGCCAATTTAATAAGCCCAAAACGACAAGCGACTCGGCAATCTTTTCAGTTTTAGAGAGTCAAAAAAGAGCTGAAATATGACTCTAATAGTGAATTTTTTGTGTTTTTACCGAATCTGAAAAAGTATAAAATACAACTCGTGTCTTTTTCCTAATCGCGTGAAGACCTGTCGCTGCACAAAAAACAAGTGTAAAACCCATTTTTCGACCAAAAAATATATATAATAAAATATCGGAAAAACAAGTCTTTAAACCTATTTTGGATTTGAAAAGTTATAAATATTACCAATAGTAAAAAACTTATTCACTTTTCACTTTTCTACCTCTTTGCAGAGCGATAGTGAGCCATTTCCTTTGCAATCTTGAGACGACGATTGCGAACAATCTAGTGGACAAATCTGGATTCTGTCTTTTTCAGGTAAGAGTTGCTTCCATTGGTCATATTTTAAGCTGCATTTCATTATATTTAATCATGGTTTGAGTATTTTAGGGAGGGAATTTCAAAATTTAGGGCTCCGCGGCTAGCGCGGGTACCAGGCATGGACCCGCGCCAATCCGCTCTATTTTACACAGAGGCCACGCCAGCTGGCGCAACTATTAGCCAAACAACCACGCCAATAGTGCAACACAAATTCTAGCTAAAAAATCTAAAAAATGAATGAATGAAAAGAAATTTTGAATACTTGAGGAGGTTTATAACACTCCTATATTTGATTTGATGTAGGTATAAAGAAAAAATGGTGATTGAATGGAAGGAAAGAGAGCACAGTGAAGAATATGAGTAGGTAATGGAGAATGAACATTGTATGAGTGCTCTCAAAAATTGCGGGCTCAAGAAATTCTTTATGACACCATGTCTCCAGGCCCAACCCGAATTACTACAATATCTTATCAGTATCTGGGATGAGGATCAAGAGAAGTTCAGACTTCGAGTTCAAGAACTGGAACTTGAAGTGTCAGACGTATATTTTATCACCAGATTGTCACGCAGAGGTGCAGTCCCTATTCTGACCTATACACGGCCTTCTGGAGAGAACATGACAATGGTCATGAACAGGGTGTGCCCAAGGGCACAAAAGGGAATAGGAAGTGGCAAGGTGGACATTTATATTATCCCCGATCTAGCATTCAGAGTAGTTATCCACACCATTACGTGGGTTGCGGGGTCATAGGCACCGCACGAAGCCACCAAGACACCACTGCTGCTTGCTTTGGAGTGCATGAGCCTCACCATTTTCAACTGGCCAAAGGCTGTAACAATGAATATCAAGCGGAAACTCACAAAATGCAAACAGACCAAACTGAAATAGTTTGGATATGAATCAATTTTGGTGTCGTTCTTCCTGGAATGACTACCTATCTTTCAGTGCCAAGAGGCCATAGTCCCCGATCCACCACTGAGAGAGCCACAAATGGCTTGATGGGCGGCCCTGATGCCGAGGGTAGGGGGCGGCCAGCAGATGTCTTGGAGGCCTGAGTTCTTTGGGTGGCTCTGGTGACAACTCATTTTTGTGGAGGACTAGCCCTATGCCGACACAGATTTTACTGGAGACCCAGACCTCCCACTCCCGAAGGGAGAGGACTGGGACGAGGATCTTGGTAAGAATCTTTTTAATTTTATGAGTTTTATGATTTTTTTGGTATACATGCATGTTCTAAAAACTAATCCTATATGTATGCAGATGTTGGCCTAGAGAGGCCTGCCGGGATGTCACCAATAGCGAGGAGGACCCCTCTCGCTTACGACCCTCAAGGTGAGGGGGGCGAGGGGCGCGAGCTTGTACAGAACCTAGAGGGGATTACTCGTGGGGTTCCAGATTATGCTCGCTTAGCTGATGTCCCTTTATCTTATCAGAGGCACACCGTAGGGGTTCCGAGTCGTGCGGTTGGTGCAGGCAATGACGTGCTACCATGAGCACCATGTCGATTAGTTGCCTAGGCTTTTTATTTGCATATTTTTTAGAGACATGTCGTCTCCAGATGTAACTGAAACAAACATGTATATTTTTTTGTTTTATATGATGCATACATTGCAAACACTCGACATATATATACATCTATTTTCAACATGGATCTTGCTTACATATGATGATGTTTTTACAAATTGCGTAAATCTCTATCTAATACCATGTTGGCTACTGCATTTGTTAGTGTATTCATTCATCTTGGTATATGCTGATATGTAATGTAATCAAAATTCCTTTCAAGTAAACAAATACATAGATACAATCTTAAAATACATGGGTCTCTAACTGAATAATGACCATTGAGCTGTAAAACCACAAGCTGTGAGTCTAGATACACAAGTAATGCATGAATACTGAGGTTAACAGCTTCGTTTAATATTTCCAACATGGCACTATATTCCACGACATTATTTGTAGCAGGCCCTAGACAAACACTTTGTAAATTAACTAACTCACCAGCAGGATTGTAAATTACCTAGGCTGCCGAAGACAGTTTCCTGGTACTGCGGGAGGCACCATCCACGAAACCGACATAAGGAGTAATAGACATCTGCACAATCAGGAAGACCTAATAAGCAGAAAAATGCTTACAAAGCACACCACACCACACATGCACAAAAATGAAAAATCACCTATGTACATATACTACGCAAGAATGATTCAAGCATAATATTTCTTCAGGTACAACCCATTTCTGGGCTGTGCCAAAGGAATACCTTCATAATCGATCAGCTCATAAGCCCCATTTTTCAATACTGGTTTAATGATATAGGGCCCATGCCACATAGGTTGTAATTTGCCTGCCCCAAGCTTGTCATGGGCTTAGTCATACAAGAAGACGAGGTCCCCTTCGATGAAAGAGCGTGAAGAAACCATTTGATCAAAATGAGCTTTAACCCGCTTTTTTTGTGCCTTGATAACCAAAGAAGCCAAGCGGCGAGTTTCATCCAATCTCTCGAGATATAGGAGACTTTCTTCTTCTGGGGAAGTATCGGGCAGTAATTCCATAGCCAATTTTAGTGAAGGGATCTCACATTCAACTGGAAGAGTAGCTTCCAGACCATACACCAACTGGAATGGTGTGAATCCGGTTGCACTCTTCACTGATGTTCGGTAGGCCCAAAGAGATGAAAACAACTGGATATGCCAACTTGATTTGTGTATATCAATTGTTCGTTGAAGCATCGTGACAAGCACCTTGTTCACGGCTTCAACCTAGCCATTTTCCTGAGGGTAGTATGGCGTTGAGCTGTCGTGACACAAGCCCAACTTAGATGTCAGCTCTGCCATCATATAGTCCCAAAAATGAGAGCCATGATCATTGACGATGGCTTGAGGAACGCCAAAACGAGTGATCAAATGGTTGAAAATGAACTGTGCAGCTATCTTACCGTCTGCAACCAGTGTAGGCATCGCTTCGGCCCACTTGGTAAAATAATCTATGGCAACAATGATATAAGCATGCCCCCGGCTGAGTGAGGATTACACGTCATAAAATCAATGCCCCATTTGGCAAAAGTACCCACAATAATGACAGGATGTAATGGGAGAGGCAGCACACACATCTTGCGTTAGAAAATCTGGCACTCATGACACTATCGTACCGCAATAATACAATATTTAAATATAGATGGCCAGAAATAACCCGCACGAAGGATCTTCTGTGCGGTAGCATAAACGGACATGTGACCGCCACACGTGAAGGCTGGGTGGGAGGCCGTTAAGGGAATAGGTGGGGCCTACCTCCTTAACCGCTCTAAGGGCATGACCACTCTAAGGGGCCTACCTCTGATCTGCTAGGGCTCTTGACCGTCTTACTTTAAGGCTTGCCTGCTTGCTTGGCTCGAGGGGCAATAGGGCCTTCCATGGGGCCTTTCCCTTAGGGGGTATTTTTATTCCCTAAAGGTGTGCGGCTGAACTGGAGTACTTGCGCCACTATCACAATCATTCAGAACTCTCTTAGCCTCTTCTAAGGTCAAACACAGGCGGAGTACAGAATCGACTCCGACACGATATAGGGTATCTCTGACAATGCGATATGGTTACGAATGATGTCGAACATGGCGTCGAGCATCCTTCGTTAACTCGGACCGGAAGGTAGATGTCTGGAGGTACACAATGATATCACCATACGATGGATCAAGACTGCTGATTAAGAAGAGAGTTTCGTCTGGGATATGATCCTCGGATTAAGACGGGACAGAGTCGGTAGGGAGAGAACAAATGAGATCAGAAAAAACTAGTGACTTCTTCGATTTGGAAGTGGTAAACTCCAAATCAAACTCTTGGAGGATCACAATCCACTTTGAGTACTTTCCCCCAGCAATTGTCGAGACAAAATGTAAGTCATGGGGTTGCAGTCAGAAATCACGGTTACCATGCATAACAGGATGTAATGGCAAAATTGTTGAACAGCCTAAACCGCAGCCAGTGCCAACTTCTCGACGTGGGAATAACGCGTTTTAGTGTCGAGGAGGTTCTGAGATAGATAATAAACAACGTGTTCGTTACCATCATCGTCATCCTGTACCAGAACCATGGCAATTGTACTGAATGTGGTAGCCAAATAGAGGGTAAAGTCGCAATGATAATTTGGAGGATGTATTAATGGAGCGTAAACAAGCAACGTCTTAAGGTTATCGAAAGATCGCTGAGCAATCTCATCCCAACAGAAAGGGACATCCTGCTTTAGAAGTCGCTTAAACCCTTTAGCTACCTCAGCATAGTTCGAGATAAAACGACGTAAGAAATTCGCTTTCCCTTGAAGACTTTGAATATAATGTAATGAGGATGGGGATGGGAGATTAACAATAGCCTCAACCTTGAGAGGGTCAAGGAAAATTTCGTCCTTAGAGACAATGAATCCTAAAAGTCGACCAGATTCAATGCAGAAGATGCACTTGTGAGGATTAAGCCTGATGTTGTAACATCTGCAGTGGAGAAAAATCTGGCGGAGATGTTCGAGATGGTATTCGTGCAAAACTGAATGAGCCGGAAGGTCATCCAGATACAGTTGAACAACATTACATATGTCGTGAAAGGCGTAAGACATGACACGCTGGAAGGTAGCCCCAGCTTTTTTTAAGCCGAAAGGGAGCTTCTTATAGGCGAATGTTTCCCACGGACAAATGAAAGCAATCTTATGTTGATCGGATAGAAGGATATTGATTTGATTATTACCCTAAAAGCCGTCCATAAGGGAAAAGATTTTACTTCTTGCACAGTCGTCAATAATGTGATCGATAAAGGGGGTGGGATAGTTGTCCTTAGGGCAAGCCCGATTGATATCTCGATAGTCAACACAGACTCGAATTGTGCCCTGTTTCTTATCCACGGGGACAATATTGGAAACCCACTCTGTCAAAGGGATCAGATATATGAAGCCCACTTTAAGAAGTTTCTCAACTTCAGCTTTTATAGCAGCAGCTTTTCGAGGATTCACTGGACGTAGACGCTGGTGCACAGGCTTCGCACCAGGATAGGTGGGAATTTCTTCCACGAAGATACTGGGATCGATTCCAGGAATCTCTTCACAAGACCACGCGAAAACATCACGGAATTCGAGGAAGAGACTAGTGTACACTTGAATCTCATCGGGAGAACAAGTGACTCCCACATGGATGTTCTCGACGACCCCTGGTTTAATGGAGATGTCAATAGGCATAATTTGTGTAATATTACTAAAATTTCCTTCCGAGAAAACTTCATGAGTTAATATTGGTGTTTGGAGCGGCAGAGAGGGAACCTGAGATGCAAAACGCTCGAGAGAATCAGACATTGCCCCCAGACCGGGCATAAATGAGGAACGATGATTCCCATCACTCCACGACAGATCTTTGAGAGACATAGTCTCCACGATAGCTTCGTCAGATGGAAAAACTTCTCTCAAAATATCGGGCGAATCTGCATCGCCAAGCCAAGGGGATTGAGATTAAACATCAAGAGCCATACTCAAAGGAGCATTATCAGCAGGAGGAGGATCCGATGTGGTAATGATCTCACAATAATTGATTTCAACCGAGGTCAGAGGCATCGATTCTCCAAAAGAGGCAACCTGTTCAGGAGAAGGGATGATCCATGGGTCATCTATCCTAGAGATCATATTGACTTGAACAGTGTTTGGTGGTGAAAGGGGAAAAATACCCATGAGAACGGGGTCCTTGAAAATACCTAGTCCTATACTATTAGGGGGATTAGGAATTTGATCCATGTATGGACGAAGTAAAGAAAGACAAGTGATCTACAGTAATAATCTTGCCCTCATGTGGAAAATTCAAAAGTCAAAAGAGGGTGGACGGAACGCACACCATGGCGTGGGTCCAACTACGACCGAGTAGAAGATTGTAGTTGAGTTGGCATCAATGACTTCCACTTCGACGTTGATTATCTTCCCTTGCAATGTAATCGGTAGACTCGCGAGAACACCCAAGGGTTTTGATTCCCTTCCATCGAATGCCTCAAGGGCATTGGGAGATGAAGTGAGGGCTGGAGAGTCAATGGCCTTCCAGCAAGTAGATGACATAACGCAGGTAGAGGCACCTTCATCCACAACGGCTCTGTGAATATTGAGGCCATTAATATTGGCTTGTATAACAAGTGCAATCTGGTGTGGAAGTCGGGGGACGAAATTCTCTAGATTGAAGGTGAGGAGGCTAGAATCGGTAGGGTCAATTCCACCAATTGCAGATAACAAATATTTTCATTGAGATGGACAACTCTGAAGTACTTCCAACGCAGACATCACGGAAGGCGCCTGTGCCAAATCCTCAACAATGCTGTAATGCTGAGCAGCACGGGTGTTTAGATTATAGGAAGACTTTCGAATAATGCCTTTGGAAGGTGGTCATACAACGGGTTTAGCACTCGGCCTCTCAATCTCAAGAGGACCAGAGGTAGGTGGGGGAGGAGGGCCATCAACGATTTCCTTCCCAGCTGCCTGGCGTGATCTGGCATAATCCTTCGACTGAGTGGCAATGGAAACAGGTGCAACACCATTCATCATGAAAACCTGAGACCCAAACAGTGCAGATGGCAAAGGCTGCTCAACCATCTAGGTCTACTAAGATGGAAAAGGTTCCTTTAGAATTTTTGGCGTTCCATTAGACCCCTTAAGAAGTTGACTAACCTCGGACCGTCAAGGACAATATTTGGTGTAGTGGTCTTCATCACAAATCAGGCAAGGGTACTTTGGTTTTCATTGTGAACCATCGTCAGCACGTGGTTTGGATGATTCTATTTTTGGGGCATTAGATTTTGCTTTGCCTTTGCCCTTCTTCTTCCCTTTGGAGGTCTTGTCCATAGGATTGGCCTGAACGGTGTTGACCTCCACAGTCTTACTAGAATCTGGAGTAGCCGGAGGAGCAGAATTTTTGGAAGAATTCGATTTCTGCTTCCCATTAGAAGACCTGCGAGAAGTTTGAGAGATGGAACCAATAACACCGTCTACCAATGGGGTGGCCGATGCTTTAGAGGTACCTGGTCGCGAGGCATTAGTCAAGATGTCGTATAACATGCCAGATTGAGAGTACACTAAATTTAGGTACTGGGCACGAGCAATGGCTTGTTCCTTGGTTACACATGACCCCATAGAAATGTCTTGTGCAATATTATTGACAAAGGAGGTAGTGAACCAGTGAGTTAGAAGTTGATCAAGAATGTCAAACTTGATCAGATGACGATGATGTCTCCATTTGTGAATGTGATCTGAAATATGAGTGGCTTTATCCTATTTCAGAGATGTCAGGAGATGTGTCCTGGCTTCGTAACGAACTGGTAACTAGAAATGCGTTAGGAATGCCATAGCTAGAGTATTAAAATCTTGAAAATACCACGGGGCAGTTCTATGTACCATTTAGTAGCAGCGCCGGTGAGAGTGCGCTGGAAAAGACACAAACGAATCGAGTCATCCACCCAAGAATTCGAAGAACACCATAAGTGGTATGCCATGACATGTGCTTGGGGGTCTTCTCCAAATTTACCCTCAAACTTAGGACAATCACCAGGCACCTTCGTCGGAACCGGAGGCCAATATTGATTATGAAGAATTGGATCATTGGTCAACTTGGACACGTCCGGTAACTCCAACGTGGTGAGAAAAGGTAACTGAGGGATAAAAGGAATGCTAGGTCCCTGATAAGGACCTGTACCTATACTCCATCCTGGTTGAGCATAACTCTGCCCCCATTGGTTCTGTCCTGGAGGATTCTGACCATAGGGGGTGTAAGCCGGATAATTAGGTTGGTATGGCAGCTGGAAACTAGGATACGAGGGTTGATAACCAGGATATTGATTCTGATTATATGTGGGCCCCGATTGAGCAGTGTACGGATTTGACTGCGGAGTATAAGTATAGCCTGGTTGTTGAAGGTAATAACCAGAACCTTGAGGTAGGTTGTAAACCGATCGAGACTGACCTTGAAGGTAATAGCTGCCTTGGATTCGAACAAGCTGTTGGTAAGTGGGGCCCTGCTGAGTCGGATAAGTCAGGCGCACAGGTGGATTCACCTGTGGCATAGAATAGATTGGCAGCTGAGCAGGGTTAACAGGTTGTGTAGGTTGTCCTGGTTGAACAGGTTGACCTAGCTGCGCAGTTTTTCCTGGTTGAACAGGTTGACCTAGCTGATGAGGGACACTGGGTTGCCCTGGCTAAGTAGGTTGTGCCTGATAACCAGGTTGTCCTATGACAGGACCATAAGATGGCCCTGGTTGTGCAACATTTTGACCAATTGGAAAATGAGGTTGCTGAAGTTGCACCAAAGGTTGAGAAGGATGGGTTTGCCCCCCAGGACTGTACGGTAGTCCGGGTTGATACCCCGGTTTCCCTGCCAGTCCTTGAGGTTACCCTGGTTGGACCACAGGGTGAGGCTGCAGAGGTTTTCCTTGAGGATTGTAATATTTCCCTTACGGGCCGTACAATAATCCCTGTTGGACCGTAGGTTTTCCCTGTAAGGGTTGTCCTTGCGGGTCATACGCATACCCTGGCTGGGCCGAAGGTTGTCCCTGGAAGGGTTTTCCTTGTGGACCAGAAGCATATCCTTACTGAAACAAAGGTTGTCCCTGAAGGGGTTTCCCTTGTTGATTAGAAGGTTGCACAAGCTGGGTAGAAAGAAAACCATTAATATACTGATAAGCCTCCGGAGCAGGAAAATGAAGGGGGTTTCCTTGCTCATCATATTGATATGGAAATATGTAGATCGGGGAACCATCTACTCCATAATGGGAAAATTAAGGACGATTAAGATCCTAAGAGGACTGACCAACCTCAGAGATTGACGGCTGTAAAGACATCCGATACTCCTCGGGAGAAATGTTCTCTGGAATGGCAGAAGCTATATAGACATCTTCAGGAACTGACGACGTCTAGTTGACTGAGTAGTGACAACAGGCGTAGATGCAGCCACGCAGATAGTAGGTCTAATAGGTGCCGATGTGAAAAAAGGATATGTCGTGAGAGGTGTCGATGGCGACATCCCTAACGATGGAATGGTCGGTCTCGTGGACAGAGTCGATACTCCTATAGAGGCAATAGCAGCCATGACCTGACTTAAAGACCTATATCTAGCTAGGAGAGATGGACCAGGTGAAGACATATAACAGAAAGTTCGGGGATGTCTTCGAGAAAAAGTTGGTAATCTTCACCAGAAGTAGGAATTCCCTCACTAGGAGTAGGACTGGATGAGTCCATATCTGACCCTGCCGTAAGATCTTCTAAAAGATGACAGGGAATAGGAGGTATGATAGCAACCAAAAAGGGTGATCCTGATGTAAGAGGAGGGAAGTGTTCTCCTACTCCAAATCCAAACCAAGCATTGGACAAGGGCCAATTGAACTCAACTAGTCCTCCAAAGGGAAGTTCAGATATAACCAGTTCCCCATCGGGAAACTCAGATACAACGGGCTGCTGATGCTTAGCAGAGGACTGAGAGGCCTCTGATGAATCGTCTATATAAGGACTACCAGTAGACGAAACTGATGGTTCTGCCACTGTGACTGTAGCAAAAAAGAGGAAAAGATCAAAAACAAAGAGGCACGGGCAAAAACCAAGGCAAACCAAAATAGGCAGAAAAATCAATCTCTAAATGGGCGCATGATCGTAGGTGATTAATTTTACCACACTGAAACTGGATATTTACTGTTTCATGTTTTAAGAGTCTAAATACGAGTAAAATATGACTCTATCACTTTCAGTTTGGAAACAAGCATGAAAGGACAAGCGCTTGATGATCTTTTCAAATTTAGGGAGTCAGTAAAGATCAAAATGACTGCTCTGGTAATCTAGGAAAATGGGTGTACCAGATATCCGTGAACTGCCATATACACCTTGGTAAAAATGAAAAATAAATCAACCAAGGACTTAACATACGTGCAGGTAATCTCTCCGAATGCTCTGTCCGGTGTATCATGGGTAAAAGGTGGCAGACTCGACTTCCTATAGATAAAGGATTTGCAACCTAATGGGGTCTCCCTTTATATATGCGACGATACGGGGAGCACAAGTCCATACTAGCGTTGTCTGTAGCCAGATGGTGAGCGACAGCTACTAGGCTTAGAGATGCCAGAACACGTCTCTACCTTAGACTACTAGATGTTCTGTTAAGTTTCAATGTTGCCTTAGGTTAATTTAGTAAATTTTAAAGTTGATCTTCAATTTACGTTTTGATTTCAAGGCCCTATCGAATGTTGGATCTCATAAAACCTCTACATGCAAACTACATGCCACAAAAATATTATTTCGTTCAATGAAGAGCTATCTATGGGATTGTTGAGAGCTTTCAAATGATAACAAAATGAACACTTGAAAACATCCACTACTGTTTTCAACACAAGCTAATGAAACTAGAAAACTTTTCTCTAGAATTATATAATGCTAGTAATGCGAAGAAGTTTTCAATTTTCACTATGCCAATCCAAATGAAAAAAAATTGTTTTTGGTATTTTTCAATATATTAGAGCAAATGCACTAAATAGATGAAAAACTAATGAAAACGTAAATTTGAGAATGATAAAGAGAGAGTTGAAGCAAAACAAATTCACTCAACTAAAACAAGCACAATCAATACTCAAACCGATGATGGAATCCCTCAAAGCAAAGAAGAATCTCGAAAGAGAATCAAACAAACCGTGTGATCTAGGCTTGGAGCAACACAAAGCAAAATTGAATGAAAGAGAGACCAATCACTCAATAAATGCAATGATTAAATGGGATTTAGCAAGATTAATGCAAAGAAGAAAAAACAAAGTTGACCGCGAAATCAAAGACCCAAAACTCCCATGGGAAGCTTAGCACACCGAAGCACCTAGAAGCCTTAGGGCTATAATGCAAAGCTGACAGAAAAGGGAAAACAACCGGAGGAAAAGGGCTAAACACAGTCAAAAATGACTTCAAAGCACTCAATAAATCAGAAAAAAATGAACCAGGACCAAAATTCAAGCTCAGAGAGCCCAAGAATAGGCAAACCCTAAAACCAAGCAAGGTTGGCGTGCCTCTTTGGCTGTAATCTGTGCCAAACAGGGGATGGCAGGGGTGCCTAACGAGCAACAAGCACCAGTTGGTGCGACTGTTAGGGGGATAACCACACCAACTGAGTTTACCCTAGAAAAATGATGAAAATGGACAAACAGAGACTGGATCTGATCTTCTGGGGGCTGAACAGGGGTTTAACACCAAGGAAGGTGAACCAAAAAAGCAGACTAATCAAACGAAAAGACAAAAACAAAATAATGGAGGAAGGACCAACTCCCACTAGTCCCCAGTGGATTCGCCAATTTTTTGTGGAGGTAAATCCCCTCTGCAGACAGAGGCGATCCAACTAGCCCTAGAGTGGGTCTAGCAACAAACAACACATGCTACGATACTGATTCCTAGTTACAAAAGACAAAGCTACGAAAGATAGCCTACCTCAAGTACTACACTGTTGTCATTGAAGAAGAAGCGTTACTTCCCGTTCCTAGCTTGATAGATCATGATCCTTTCGCTCACCGTTTCTAGACACCTATACACATGCAGAGAAGAAACGACGGCATACAACATAATAATTTAAACAAGTAACTATCAATCAGCCGGAAAATATTGAACTAAATTGCATTACACAGATAAGAAATACAACGATGGAACCAATAACGTAGTTGAGCATATATTAAAATGTGATATAAAGATTACAACGGAGTTCTGACATCGCGTTCTTCCTTTGGCAGGGCTTCCAGTGGAGTGTGTCTCACAAAGCTTGTTGGGAATTTGGACAAGCCTCTCTCTCTTACGAGGTTCTCCTTAGCTCTGCGTTCAATAGTCACTCAACTATAGTTTTCTTCTAAAAATGTTTAGCTAGCTAGCAAATAGAGAGGGCAGGCTTTTATAGAAGGAGAAGGAGAGCTTAGGCTCCCTATAATCATGGGGGAGAGTCCTATCTCTTAGGAAGGTTCCATGAGAGTTGGAAAACCACTTCCTAATCAGGGAGATCTGGAGGCAAACAACCCAACCTCATTTTGATGATCCGTTCTGAAGTTGTTATAATCAAACTTCCGCCTCCTATTGTTAAAAAACATTCCTTAATAGGCTTGGCATGGGTGTAACACAAGGA
This sequence comes from Pinus albicaulis, assembly GCA_034641835.2. NCBI lineage: Eukaryota > Viridiplantae > Streptophyta > Pinopsida > Pinales > Pinaceae > Pinus > Pinus albicaulis. The sequence goes on along the minus strand of CM076573.1, from coordinate 708,145,845 downwards.
TAGAGCACCAGTTAGAGCGCCCTCTAGTTTGCATTTTCCCCATTGGCACGAGGGATGAACTGGCTACCCGCACCAATGCCAAAACATGGGTTTTTAGGGTTTTTTAGAGGAAATTTTATTCATGAGAATTCTTGTCCTTATGCAGAAGGATGACGTCAAGGTGTTTTTAGGACATTTTACTGTTCACAGGTCACAGGAACAGTCCTCCAATGTATGGGACGAGGGATTGCAGGGACGGTGACAAAATGTTGTGTAACAAAGGCTCACACAGCTGTAGTGGAGGCCCATCTCCGGGACTATCGTGATACTTAGGAGAGGGTGGAGGCCCTGACCGAGGGGATGCCCACAAGGGGATATGATGAATTTGCAGAACTGGCCATGGAGACAGTGATGGCTCATGAGCAGGAAAATTTCCCAACATTACGTCGTGTAGCATTTGTGATAGCCATAGTTTCCCCTATTGTGGCTCTTGGTGCTAATATTGGTCCATAAGACCCAGATAGAGGGGCTCTGCCCTATAATTTTCTTATGTATGTACCAGGTTAAGCACCCATTATGAGGCTACTCCCCTGTCTTTTTGATGACATATTTTTTTCCTAGCGATGAGCCAATGGACTCATTTTTTGTATACTAGGACATACACATATTTTTTATAAATATATATGCGAGATGTATTTCGACAACTTTTATGATGTGTACATGGATAATTTTATGACTTTTTTATGTATATGATGGATTTTATGTTGTTTATGGTCGATGATATATATGTGATGCATTCCAATCTAGGATATGGTTAGCTAGGTGATCAGCTACATGATTTCCATATCTTAATATATATGTAAATGTCATGTGATCAAAATTGCGGGCTAATATTTGTGCATGCAGGTACTTCCTAAAGAGGCATGGATCACACACTTGAAAGGTTTTGTTTGACCATGATACAACCAGCTAGGAATCAAGGAAGACATGTAGATGGTGGATTCCTTGGAGGGAGACATCGATTAAAATTCCTATGACGACATCATATTCAACTTGATTGTTCGTGGCTGACCCGATACAAATTCCATTAGTGAGGCACAGTGATCGGTCAAGAGAGTATATGGCCCAGGCGACAACATATAGGTTTTGTGACCATCGAGAGGCACCATCAGTAAATCTGAAATGATAGATTGGCAAATGATCCATATGTGACACAAGATGAGAGAGCGTGTTTTTATAGTAATTCCATGATGAGGTTATCATCATAAAAATTTATGGTGCATACATATTTATTCTAGAGTACTGAGGACCTTATTTTATGGGTGAAATTTTTTGAGGTAGAGTCCATTGACGGGGTTTTTTAGGCATGTCCCATTGGGCTCTCATAAAAACATATGCTCCCTTAATGAGGAAATTTTTGACAATGTATGGGCCCTTCCATGATGTCTTGAACTTCCTGGGTCCTAAATCTTCTTGTGCAACATCATAGTGTATGACTAGTTCTCCCTCGGTAATGATCGAGGGGTGATTTTGTGTTCAAACAATGCTTTGACCATTTTCTTTTGGGTTTCATTATGATGGAGAGATTCTCATCGAATTTCATCAACGAGTTCTACCTATACCAACCTTTTCTCAACGGGTTTAGTATCGGTGATAGTTTTGATGGTTGAATGCAAGGTGGGGATTTCACATTCAATGGGAAGCATGACCTCCACCTCGTAGACTAATTGGAAGGGTGTGAACCCTGTTAACACTTTTACCACTGTGCGGTATAACCATGGGGTTGAGAACACCATGTCGTGCCAATTGATTTTGTGGTTGTTCACTATACGTTTCAACATCATTTTAAGGAATTTGTTGACAACTTCTACTTGACCGTTAGACTAGGGTTAGTATGCTGATGCAAAATCATGAGAAAATCCAAGGTGTTAGGAAAACTCCTGGAATATTTCATTTTTGAAATGTTTCCCATAATATGACACCAATTCCTTGGGGACACCAAACCATGTGATGACATGGTTGAAGATACATAGTGCAATATGGTTTCCGGATTATGGGAAATAATCAATGACCATAACTATGCATCTGTGGTTTCCGGATTATGTGGGGTTTCGTGTCATGAATTCTATGACCTTTTTAAAAAAGTGTCATGATATGATGATGGGGTGAAAGGGATCTAGAGGGGCCCGTGCCTTGTAAGTGTAGCATTGGCATCACTTGCATCTTTTGATTGCTTGGATACAGTCATGAAAAAGGGTGAGCCAAAAGTAATAGACCCGTAGGATTTTTTGAGCGGTGGCCATCCCTGAGAGGAGTCTGCCACAAGCCCTGTTGTGACAGTTGTTTGGGACTTTCTCATCTTGATCGTGAGTGAGGCAATCTACGAATAATGGTCTCGATGCCTTGCCGGTAAAATACATCCTCTAAAAGAAGGTATCGGGGGGCCTGATGGTTTATGCACCTTCGGTCATTACGAGTGAGCTGAGCTTTGAAATTTTGAGTTTGTAAGAAGAGTAGGATATCATTGTACCAAGGGACCTCCATTATCACTAAGAAAATATGTTCATCAATTGGTGCATCATTAACGGGGGATCCTTGGGTATCTATTGGGAGATCTGTGATGAATTCAGCAATTATGAGTTCCTTTTTGCTTTTAGAGGAGTTAAATTGAAGATCAAATTCTTGCAGTATAACTACCCATCAGGTGTATTTATGATTCATCATACGACGAGTGAGAAAATATCGCATGGGGTTGATAACTACTACAACGATGGTGGTTCGAAGGATGATATAGTGTCAAATATTTTGTACTCCATGTAATAGGGCTAAATTTTTTTTTTCTTTTGGCTCATACTTTAATTCAGGCCCAGCTAAGTTCTTCATTACATCATAATTTATGTGTTCCCTATTGCCTAGTTCGTCCTAGACTAGCACCCCAACAATGGCTATATTTTATGCAGATAGATATAGGGTGTAATCCTTATTGTGGTTGGGTGGCCTGATCAAAGGAGCTAAAGAAAATGTGTCTAGTAAGGCTTCAAATTATTTTTGGGCCCTTTCAACCCATTGGAAATGGATGTCTTGATGAAGGAGACGTAAGAAGCCTGCGCGCAAGTGGCATAGACAGGGACAAAACGTCATAAGAAGTTGGCCTTACCCTGCAGGATTTGTAACTCCTTCAATGTTTCTAGAGGTGATACTTATTTAATTTCCTGGACTGTAATAGGGTTGACTCTAATACCTTTATGGGAAACAATGAGTCCTAGAAATATTTCAACTTTAATGTAGAAAACACAATTGAGAGGGTTCAAGCATAGGTTATATTGTCGACATCAATGACAAACCAGGCGAAGGTCTTCCAAATGGTCAACATGCATCTTGGATCATACAGTGAGGTCACCCAAATAGGCAAGGATGAGATGATCCAAGTCATGAAATATGTAGTTCATGGACCATTGGAAGGTGGCACCAGCATTTTTAAGACCAAATGGCTTAACTTGGTATGTGAAGTTACCCCAAGGGATGGTAAACGCGGTTTTGTATCGATCAGTGTGGAAAAACTGGATCTGATTATACGCAGAGAATCAATCCATAAAGGATAAAGCCTCATGACCGACACAAGCATCTATGAATTGGTCGATGAATGGTGTGGGGTAATTTTCCTTGGGACAAAATATGTTCAGATCTCAAAAATCGGTAGAAACATGGATGGTGCCCTGTTTTTTCATGATGGGTACAAGGTTAGAAACCCAAGACGTGTAAGTGATCGATTAGATAAACCCAACGTTTTGGATTTTATCTATTTCATGTTTTATTGCTTCTACCTTAGAAGGGTGTAATTGACATCATTTCTATCATATGGGAAGGGCATCAGGCCATGTGTCAATATGATGTTCCACAATAAAGGGACAAATGCTTGGTATCTCTAAGTAATCCCATGCAAAAATATCCCTATATTCTTGTAATAGGGAGGTGTACGAGGCTACTTATTCTGGAGAGCATCTTTCCCTAGGGAGATTTCTTCAACCTTTCTAGGTTTTTTTGAAATATTCACTTTAACGATAGGTGAAATATTTGACATGTTTCCTTCCTAAAATGCGTCAGGTGTTGGGATTCTATTTTTGAACAAATCTACTTTTCCTAATGGTAGGAAATATTTAGATTCAATGGTGTAAATATCATGGGTTGGTGTGCTGCTAGGCATGAATGCTTTTTCAGGTAGAAAAAATGAACGATGATGCATGACATCCCATGGACATTCAGGTTCCATCATGGCATCCGGAATATCTTCATATGAGTGAAAAAGACTATGTAAAGGTGAATTGGTTTGTGCAAGGTCGTTTGGAGGAAATTCAGGCCTTGCAGTGTTGGTCAAAAAGAAAGAATATGATTCAGTGGTTAATGTCATAGAACCAAGTAAAGTTGATAAAGCCCAGATAGGATGGGTATGCACCGTCGATGGTACTACTACTGGTATAGTAGTTGTAGTTGTCTCGACACCAAAAAATGATGAGAAAAGCATTAGGGGAATTTTGAGGTCTAAAATGGGCCTCCTAAGAAAAATATACAACCGAAATAAACTTTATAAGAACCAATAGGATTCAAGATGACGATGTCAACCATGGGGGATGATTCACCATTTTTTAAGTAAAAGGGTAAAAAGATTAAAAAATAATAAAATAATAAAGCTACTTTTTCAACTCGTATTTTCAAATTATCTCCCAAATTTTTAACTCAAATTTCGAGCGAGAGTACTCGTTGAATGAAAAATTGAATTCCTCATCCAAGGAGTACCTATATTTCATACTTTCGATGGACCCTGCTACGCGAAAAATGAGAAATACATGAAAAAAAGTGATTGCAATCAAGTTTTTCATGTATTTCTCATTTTTCATGTAGCAGGGTCAATCAAAAGTATGAAACATGGGTACTCCTTGGATGAGGAATTAAATTTTTCATCCAACGAGTACTCTTGCTCGAAATTTCAGTAAAAAATTTGGGAGATAAGTTGAAAATGCAAGTTGAAAAAGTAGTTTTTTCTTTTTTCCCTCTAAAATTTAATGATGTAATCAAATCTTACTTTATTATTTCCACTATTATTTTACAATTTCCTTAGGAGGCCCATTTTAGAGCTCAAAATTCCCCTAATGAGCACAAATAATGGTTCCCACAGATGATGAGATGAATTATATGTGATGTTGGTGGAAGAATTTGCGTAATGATTGGTTTGTATTGAGTGAGGGGGGGTTACTATGACCTTGTTGGTGTACAAGGGGAAGATGTACCCTCCTCAATAGGCAACTAGTGCTAAATCCTAAAATGTTGAAATTTTTGTAACATAGGGCATGCTTATGTGCTATGAGAGTGACTAGTGATAATGTCGCACACAGGGCAAGTACTTACTGATTAAATGGTGTGTGAGCCAGTACTACTCATGGCATAAGACGAAAATGCTTGGTTGGGTTCATGAGATGGGGTATTTTTGTGTTTTTTTCATCTTCAGGTCTTAGTTTTAACATAATGTGGATTCCTTGGGTGGTTTTTTTTTTAACGTTTCTCTGGTTGCTCACAATCGTGGAAGATATTGACAATTCTTCATTTGATGAAATTGGGAGCATATATAAAAATATCAATGAGTGATTTTCTCTTGGTTGGAGAGGTGTATTTAGGGGATATTGGTTACTATGCAAAAAATATCAGCAAACCTGGCTAACTCCTAGCATTAGTTAACCAGGTGGTTGGGTTTAACACATAGGGGACATGGGAGGTTTGGTTTAGACCATGCTTTCTTGGGGCCTTTTGTATTTTTCCCATGTCTAGGTCGGTGATGTTGAAAATAGGTCGGCAGGGCTTTTGCTAGTTTTTTCTCTTCAAATACGCATAAGATGGACCTAGATGCTTCATTCCCTTGAGTTGTGGTACTTTATAAAATTTCTAATTCTGAATTGACTAAGTTATATTATTCAACGATGAACCAACACATGAATTATAACATATAGCATAATCTAGAAAAGTGGGGAAAATGTTGTACATGATGGTTGCTTCCACATGTTAACACAATTCTATGCTTAGTCATGAGTGTGTTTTAATTTTTTTGTTTTTAGGAACAAAATTTGTAAATTTCAAAAAAAAATTAGAACGTTGTCTGAAGTTCCAGTATCGTTTGTTTTAGCCCTGTCGAACAATCTGTTTTAATTATGTTTTATGTTTTTTTTTCCTTTACCTGATGCTACTAGAAGTTCCGGTAATCTCCCATATTTTAAAAAAAAAAATTAAAAAGCGCATATGTTTTTGAGTTAGCCACATGTTCCTGTCATCAACTAAGATTTAAATATATTAATCATGAGCCATGTCATGTGATAGGAAAGGTTATACATTTTAGTGATTTCGAGTTAGTTTTGGTCATACGTAGAGGAGTTAGGTGTCAATCTACAGTAACGAATAACCAACCCATGTTTGTCTTGTATGTCAGCCTGAGTCGTTATATCCACATGTCAAGGTACATATCTAGTGTCAGGGTAGATCATGGATTTGTGATTTAATGTGGTGACTGTTTGGTTAATCATGCATGGGAGTTGTCATAATTTTAGGCCTGCCCTAAAATATGATGAAGGTGACTCCCAACTCCAATACCACTTAGCTCGAGCCACCTATAGTGGAAAATCTAAAACAAAAGAGGCAACCAAAGATATCATGAAGTGTGTTATACAATTCAGGATATTTCCCATTATGAAAATATTTTATGCATGGATAAGTGAACCAACATATCATTTTAAATCACAGAAAGAAAGGGAAAGCAATCAATTTTTGAATTTGGCTATTGGTGAATGAGAAGCTCTAGTGAGCAGCTTGAAGAGGGAGACTCTGTTTTTAGATAGTTTTCATTGAAGATACAAAAACACCTGTTAAGTAAGCTCTCCTAATCTTGACACCTATCAAATTATAACAGAAAACATTCTTTATTGTTGAAGATGACTAAGAAAGGAGGAAAACTTAAGTGTATTGAACCTCAAGGAGTTGATTTAATAGATGCAAATCCAAATGTGAGGAGGTTCTTTGTACAGGCTGGGTGGTATACATTTTTTTCAATATTAGGAACCTCTCATATAGGAGTAGCTAAGGAATTTGATCTCTCATTTGATGGACAGGAAGCAAATGTCTATGGCATTAGATTGCAAGTATCAGCAGAGTCCATTGCTGAAGCTTTCCACCTTCCACAAGAAGGAGAAAAATGTTTCAAAAGAAAATTTATCACTGGAGGAGACCTCAACAGCTTCATCAAGGATGAATACAGAGACCCTAAATGGGCTAAAGGGATTCCTAGCAGTTATCTCAAGGATGAATGGGCTGAAAATGTCAAGCTCATCAAGATATACCTTACTTGTGAGAGGAAGTATACTATTGTTTTTCTTTATCACATGAGGTTTTTGTTTCACATTGTAGGTATGAAGACCCTCAACCTACCTTTCTTTTTGTTGAAAATATTGACTATGATTTCAGCTAGGATACAAACCCATGAAACAAATTCAAAATATAGCCTTTATCATCAAGATCTTATCAAGGTGTTGGTTGTTGAAGAACTCAGAAAAAACCAGTCATGGGAGAACTTCCTATTTTACAGGTCAGGTCAAACTACACCTAAACATAATATTCTTGCTCATCTATTTCCAATCTCATAGCAACATTCTCAACCTACCAAGCAGAAGGGAAAAATTCAAAAACCAACTACTTCATAAGTTGGTAAAAGGACTAAAAGAAAATCTAAGAAGGAGAACATCTACAAAAAGGCTAAAGTAAAAAAGGAAAAGGCTCCCCTAACCAAAGTTGAAGAGAATCTCAAGAAAGGAGAAGGTTCATCTACTAGAAAGCCCAAATTAATGAATAGTGTGCCTCCTATTTCTCCTTTTCCCAAGGTATATGCTAGATCAAGGAGAGGAAAGAATACAACTGCAGAAAAATCAAAACAACAAGTGTTGTCGAAAGTTCCGAAAGAAAACATTCAGCAAAAGGTTTAAAAGGATTATCATCCCACAAAATCATATGAGGAGCTCTTGAAGGATGCAAGGTATGATATTAGCAACAAGAGAAGACAAAAATATGCAAAACAAGTTATTGGTAGCAGGAAAATACATACAAGGGCCAGCAACAAATTCAGGCTGAAATATAAAGCCCTGAATAACCCAAGTTTGTTGAAAAAAGTTATAGATATTGAGAGGCATTCTGAAGGGTTATAGACTGTAACTCCTTCAATTTCATATTCTAGTGGTTCCAAGAAGAAAGATAAAGGTAAATCCCCTTCATACTAGCAAACAAGATCCTCTAAAAGAAGAAAAATCTAGAAGAGAAAAAGAACATTTCAAAAGAGACAGCTGCCATGACCACAAGGTCAAAATAAGAAGTTGACAAACAAATAGATTTGGACTAGCTTGCAGGAGTTGTGTAACTCATATGGAGGAGAGGTAAAGGGATGTCCCAGTAAAATACCTTTTTTACTACTAATTATATTTTTTTAATAGCTCAATTTTCATAATGTTTAATTCTGCACAAGGTTTTTCAAGTATTTTCATTTGCATTTTTTAAAAGGAAATAGAGCACTATCGGAAATTCCGATAGCATTACATTTTTTGCACAGTTACAGGTTTTTAACTGAAGGTCCGGTAGCATCTGTTTTAAATGATTATTGATAGTTGTCAGAAGAATTTTTGAGCTAGTCCAAGAAAGATAAGGAATCCTAATGATATGGATATGTCAATTGATGGTTGATGATTATTTTTTGAGGTTTTTAAATGTCACATTTAATGAAGACACATGGGTTTTAAAGAATCAAGGTCATGGTGAGACAAATCAGCAGAAAATGAGGCAGGTTTCCAACACACTCAGCAACACAAATCAAACTGTCTTCTTTTTTCCTATCTACATCTATCATGTTGGTTATATTTCTATAGGATATGTCTTTAATGTCATATAAATCCTATGTAATGAGGAATAGTGGATCCATATTTTTAGGACAGATGGAGTTGGTACCTCTCTCTATAATTATCATTTGTAAATGCCATTTTAGGGTTGGATTTTGGTCGACCAGAAGACTTTTCATAATAAAGAAAACTCCTTTTGTACTTCATGCTGGAGGACTTTATGTTTCAAGGAATATCTAATGGATGGTGTGTTTCTCTTATTGTTTTATTCATCTAATTTATGAGTTGAAGCACCAACAAAGTATGAGTAAGAGAACTGTTATCTAGTGTTTAGTGTTATGCAAATCATCTATATGTTGTGTAGAGCATGCTAGTGAAGGTTTCATGAAGGATTTATGAGATTCTTTATGCATGTGTTTCACTTTATAAATGTTTTTTCCTTTACATAAAACATATTTTATGTCAAAAATCCAGTCTTATAGCTATGTGACTAATTTAGGATATGCATATTTATTAGATTGAGTACCATCCATTTGTCACCTTTCATTTGTTACAATATTCTCCCCTATACTACCAATTTATCCATACAATTTATATTTTCCACAACTTTACAAACACATGAAAGTCTAAAAGAGTAAAAATCATTTCAAACTCTTTAAAAATTCATCCCACCACTCAAAACCTTTTACTTTGAAATGAACTATGATGTGTAAATCTTACTCCTTTACATTCAAGGAGTGATTCCTTGCGCTAAAGCCCAGATTTGGAAAGTATGACATGTGTGCCTAGATAAGTTTCTTTTGGAAACATGGTTGACTTGGTACCAGCGATTAAATTTCCTTAATTCTTGGCATTGAGTGATCAAATGATCAAGTTCATTACACAAGGCATAGATTGGGATGTGAGGTCTAGCCTTTGTTTGTCTTCTTGGTGCCTATGGGCTTGTACATGGTGGGTACGAGCATGATGTTATTTATTTTTGTATGTACAAGATGGGCTTGGATCCATCCTCCCCTATCTGCATGGGTTTTGTAGATGGATCCTGGGAATTGGATTGCACCAGTGTGTGTAATGCATCTCTATATCAATAGATTTTGGGCAAATGATATGTATAATGCTCGTACTCCACGCATATATCGCATGCATAGTTGGTACGCAATGCCTTACTTTGTACATTTGTGAAATTTTATCTAGTAGGTGGATTTTGGGTGACATTCATACTTTCAGCATGTAGAAGAGCTTTCAATTCTTGTAACTTTGAGTAAGTTTTGGTAGGATGGCCAACTACATTTCATAATGCATAAGGTGGAGATTTCCTAGGAATTTTAAGAGCGTTCACCTTCTTCCCTTTTTTGTTCTCATTTTTAGTGGCACCGACTCGTGTTGCTATGGGTGCTTCTTGAATCATGATGGCCTCCTTGGAGGTGAAAGGGATGACTATTGTAGAGGTGATACCTGAGTTCCTAACATGGCCGGTGGGGCCAAATACCAGACAGGTATCACAAGAGCCATGTTTGGAGATGTAAGGGTTTCCAATACTTGGTGTGATAAAAACCAGGCGAGGGATATAAAAAGGGGGTTTGGGTGATGTCATGTCGGAGAAATGATGAGTCAATAACAGTGACACTCGTGTTGTCGAGCTTTGGTTCCTGAATCATTTGGTTGTTTGATGAACTCATCATGCACACCATAGCTCCTGTAGTTGTTGAAGCTTCTCCTGGAAATACAGGAGGTTCTCCAAGATATGTTCTGAGGATCGTGGATTTTTTGAATTGACAGGGAGAAAAATTTGTGTATGTTGTAACCAACTCTGCATAAGACTCTACATATGGTAGCACATCTTCAAGGGTTGTTACTAGTTTCTTCTCCTAATATGTGAGTTAGTCGATAGTAACGAATTTCCCTTCATGGGGAAACATCATCACTCTAAATACCGAGGATGTTACCACAGTCATTGTGCGCATATAACGTCATCCAAGAAGGATGTTATAATTCAACAGTGCATCTAAGACTACAATGTAAATGAGCATAGTATTTCCGATGAGATCTACTGGTACATCTTGAAATAGACCTACACGGGCAGAAGGGCGCCCATCACATGCTCTAATCATGATGTTGGATGGTTTTAGTTCCATAGATACTAACTTCTTCCAAACAATTTTTGACATAATACATGTGGATGCTCCTTTTTCCACGATGCAACGATGAATGGTGATGTTCTAAATTGAAACAAGGATTTGAAAGGTGACTAGAGAAGGGAGTCATGGGCTCGCTTTATCTAGGTCAAAAACCATTAAGTTGGAATCAGAAGGTTCGATCACATCTAATGTGAAAAGTAGAGCTTTCCATTGGGATGGGAAAGATTACGTGACTTCTAATGTTGACATAGATGAGGGTGATTGATCCAAGTCATCCACTATGTTGTAGCTATGATAAACCTTCGAATTATATCTTGTGCACCTCATGGAACCTTTTACCATTTTTGGCATAGGTTCTATAAGTACCCTAGGAATGGCCAATGGTTTTATAGGCATGTTCGTGCTTGAGGAAGATGGGTTAGTCTCTGGGGGAGCTTCATAATTTCTATTTTGCATTTGCAGGAGAATGTCTTCTCCTACCATGTAAATATTGAAATTAGAGTTGTTATGAGTGTTCCCTCCGAGATTTTTTGGTTGGGGTGGTTGATTTTGTTTAGTATTAACCACTCCTTGATGGGGGAAAGGTTCCTGCTTTACTACATATTGCAGGCTCTGCCCCCATTTTCCCATAGTGCCCTGAACTCTTTTTAACTTGGGGAACTGATGATAATGGTGGGTGTAATGACTGTATTCCCCATATGGCACAAGAGTTATTTTTCCTTATACTAGTAGTTTTGTTTTTCCTTTAATATTTGTTGTTGTTTTGTTCCTAGTTCTGATTTCGGTTGGGGTTTCCCCCAACCTATATTCACGGGGGTGTTGCTGATTGATGCCCCCCTATCCAGGATCTCCATTTGGTTTTCTCTTTAGTTTTTTCTTAGCAACATTTGGGGGTTTTATCACTCCAGTAAATTCTTAAGCTGTGGGATTTTGGTTATTAGTCAAAGAATACTAGAGGTAACCACAAACCTAGTTCAAACTCTAGGATCTAGCCTTCCTAGGGTTCAGAGAGGGCTCTCTCTTTCAAATTTACTTTGTTTTATTTTTTTGAATATTATTCAAGTTATTAAAGTGAAATTTGGTTTGGTTTTGTTGGATTTGGTAGGAAAATTTCACTTGGAGGGTAGATAGAGGGAAATCTACTTGTCCATTGGGCTATGGAGTCTAAGTCAAGCTAACAGAACTGGGATCAAGGCCTAAAAGGTCAAATGTCTGCAGCACAAGATAGATAACCCTTGGAGATCTTGGAAAATTGGTTTTTGAGGTGGTATGATCAGGATAAAGGGCACTTAAGAATCCTTAAATCCAGAAAAGGGAAGTAGAAGATAGAGGTCAAAAGGGAGAGGGAGAAATTAAGAATTCCCTACACCAAAAATCAGAAGAAAACAAAGAAATGATAACTAGTTAAAAACAGGGTGCTATTAAAATGTCCTGTAGTAATATTCCTAGTTATACATTCAGATTTAGAATTAAAATGCAGATGTATGCATGTAACAAAATAAGATAACAATGACAAGTTTAAGAGAGTACTTCATTCCAGATATCTTATAACAGGGATCCTGAAGTATGATGCCAAATAGGTGATCCATTTTTCTACTCAAAATCGAAATCCAAAGCCTCCAAGTCAACAAAATATCTATAGTAATCTCCAACAATTTTATTCCACACCAGAATACTTCAAAGAGTGAAGTACTTATACATAATGTTTGACAAAATATCCTAGATGACTTCTAGGAATTAACTTAGGAAAATAAAATATCTTACAACAATAATAGTGATAACTGCTCAACAAATTAGCAAGTTGTCCTAGTTTATTCAAAATAGATAGAAATTGTTTTAAGGTAAGAAGCAGGTGGCTTCTTATGTGTCTTCTTTGTTGGCTCTTTAGATATTTTTTAGAATCTAACTTGCCTTCACTGATACTCTTTCTCGCTGATACTCTTCCTCACTGATACTCTTTCATTTCGGATCATCTTTATCTTCAGTAAAACTGTTTTACTCCTATAAAATCTATTTTGACTGTGAAATTAGTAAACATATTTTTCCTTCTTCATTTGTTTACCTTTCATTCTTCATAGCAAATCAGTCAATGCTTGCCACTCCTCATTTTTAGGAATTCGAATATTCTTGAGTTTCCTAAGATTCTCATCAGCCTCAGTGTATCTAGAAAATGTAGGCTTGATGACAAATAAGTGCTTAATTTCATACTGCAAATAAAACAAATCTTCAAAAAAATTTAGCAATACTTTTCCTATGGGAATACCTTGACCTATTGGCTTGTTCATCTGCTCCTTGGCATGTTCTCTTATCTTTTTGTCATAATCACTCTGAGGCATCAACTTATCATTGATAACCATGATATCAGGAAGTCCCTTTTGCCTTAAATTGGTGAATTTAACCATGAATCTAGTGATAGCAGTATTCATTCCTTCACATTTCTCTTCAAGCTGCCTCATTAAATTTCTTTTGGCGATAACTTTCCTAATTTCTAGGATATTTGTTGTCCTGTCATTGACTTTTAATTCTTCAAGCTCCTGTCTATTCTTGTTGTTGAGAAAATTGATTAACCTAACAGCCTTTTCTGGTTTATCAACCAAATCTGCTTTTGTCTTTTGGATCTCTTCCTCGGCTGCCAATAGTAACTTTATCTACTCAAAAATTACCTGAATTGAAGGCCAAACATCATGGATGGCTTCAATTACATTATTCCATAGGTAATTTTTAATATATGATATATGATCCTTGAGAGTTAATTCTTTTTGGAGATTCTTTACCTCTTCACTCAATCTGTGGGCATTTTTTTCATGTATTTTAGCATCTATCTGAGTTGATTTGTTTGTATTCTCAATATTTTCAATTATTTTTGTCAATCTGTTGATTTCATTGGTCTTTAAGGACATTTCTTCCATTTCTTTTACTATTTGACTGCCTTCATCTATAGGTGGAAACACTGTTGTAGAGGATTTAGTTACTGCAGTTGTTGAAGAAGTAACTGGAACTGCAGTGGCTAGTGGTTCTTTGGGTGCCAAATTTTCTCCTAAAGTTGAAGGCACTGCTATTATGATGACTGGGAACCCTCAGGCTTGTTTACACTCTATTTTTTAGGCATTTTGATTGGCTTCTGCAAGTTTAAACTGTTTGTCGAGGCAATTTTACTATAATTGAGGTTTGATTGGGAAATTATAGCAAAATAGAATGTCTTTTTGGATTTAATGCTCAATTAGGTCTCTCAAATGAAGTTATGAGGCTTAAACCTGGTCTAAAACAGAAAACAATGGTTTTTTGAGTTTTTTTTACTGAAAAATGGGCTAAAACTGTGTTGAAAAAATATTTTAAGAAGATATAGGGCACCTGCAGAGGATTTCTGGCCTTTAGAGCTTGAAATTGATCATTCATCTATGAATAAATGATAATTTTCTTTGAAAATACCGCGCAGCAGACAACTAGGGTTCCTGGGAAAATTTGGCCAGAGTTTGGCCTGTTTCTGAGACTTTTGGGAAGTTTAATTTCTTGATTTCCTCAATTTGAAATGATTCTGCTTTCTTTTACAAGGTTTTTTCAATTTAATTATAGGTTTGAATCTCAGAAGAATACATTTTTTGACGGAGGTATCGGTTTTAACAGGGTTTCTTCAGTCTCTGGTCGAATTGATGGCTTTCAGCAGTTGAACTGGAGCCAGTGCAGCTCCTCGGAAGTTTTTACAAGTTTCTTTGGTAAATTTAGAGGTTCTGGGCATAAAATTGGGTATCAGTGGCTTTCACAGGTTTACACAGTCGGGGGAAGTGAAACAATGGTTAAATGCGCAAAAGAAGTGAATTAACGCATTTTGCCAAGGTTTTATTAAAACGTATGAATTTGCATTGAATGTAGGTCTTATCTGGCATGAGGCAGTTTTGAATTACAAAGGTTTTGAAAACAGGCGGTTTATCACGTGGGTTTTAAGTGGTAAACGCTTTTGATCAAAACCCACGCAATCCAATGATGAGAGGCCACGTGGAGGGGAAGGGTCAACGGGAAACCATCCATTTCGTGTGGCTTTTGCAATGGAGCAGTCGTGCACTTTTTCTATGCGATATCAACCCTCAACCATAGGATCTGAGAAATGAATGCAAACTGTGAGGATTTTTTTGGGAGTTGCTTTGAATTAAAGGGTGGGACTGGGCTTTAGTTACATAATCGCAATGGTTTAACATGTGGTGGGGGCTTATGATAGGTTTAAACCTTTATAATATGGCCAAGGGGTAATTAATATAAAACATATATGATATGCTTTAAGGATGGTATATGCGGGTTTATCGTTTTTATTTAAAACATTTGTTAAATGTTTTTAATAAAACATAAGTGGGCAAGTTTATATATTTTATTTATATAGTTTTCAACCTTTTTCAATAGTTTAAAAACTATAGGGCAGGATATTTGAAATAATGATAGTTTTAGACCAAAGGGCTTTTGATTTGGGATTTTTTATTTGTGCACATGGATAATATACTTTGGTCTTAAACATTATAATAGTGGGTTTTTTTGGGGTATTTAAATATAAGGGAATTAATAACTAGGAAAGGGTATTTCTTAGGGATTTAATCAAATATGTTAAAGGTTAATATGAAAGGGTAGTGTAAAACAAAATACACATTATCTTTAAGTATAGTACAAAATCAATCATTTCTTATTTTTATATTTCTTTCAATAATACTTAGGATAAATGTGATTCTGTGGGTTTTTTTGAATGCTTACGAAGGGATGAAGTTAATTAATCTAGGGTTACAATTTTACTAAGTAAGAATGTGTTTTTACTTAGGAAAAAGGGGTTTTAATACGTGAATGAAGGGTAAATGATGATAAATGAGGATTTAGCATAAGAACTCAATATTTTTCACTAACCAGTCATAGAGCCTTGGGTCTGGTCCCAACATAATTCAGAGAAATTCTCTAAGCCTGTTTGACTGATAGCTTAGAATACTGAATACTCATGGGGGAGGGGAAATTAGTGATTTTTCCCGATGATGTATTATTCACATGATTGCTCCACTTATTTCTACCTACCCAACTTTTATTTCTAACATTTTTTCTTCATTTTGCAGGTGCATTTAGGCTTGCAACCTTAAAACATTTTCTTTCAAAGCTTAAAACTAATCTAAATCTACCTTATTTAATTTGAGGGCTTAGATTAAATTGTTGAGCTCCTCATTATTCTCTACCTATCTACTAATTTGTCAATTTTAAACTGTTTGACAAATCTTTATTCTCTATCTAAAACATGAAATTGAAAGCATGAAAAGTTAAGATTAAACCGTTTAACTGATCATGGATTATGGAATTTATTGACACTCTACACATAATCATTATTCTTTGTAGTAAACGTAAAAGTAGTGGCATTTGGACTTGCTCAATTTCAGATCTTATTTATTTTCTTTTGGGGTATATATTTTTCTAAGTCCTTTGATCTTTCTTTTAGGACTTTTTACCCTCTTTTTTATTTTTTATTATTTTTCATTTTTTTTCAAAATATGGGAAAACAACTTGCAGAAAGCAAGGTATGCACATATTTACAATACTTATCAAAGTCAATTCAAAATTTTATGAACCCTATTATTATAGGACCCTAACAGAGGGATTTTTGGTATTCTCTTGGTAAAATGACTGTTGTTTTTTAGCTTGGGAGGGTTGCACTAAATTAACCCTTGATTTATTTTGTGTTGGTGGTATATTTTGTAATTTTGTGGGGAAAGGAGAGTATTGGTTTCCTTTCTCCTGATTCGCATACACATTTTGGGATGATACTCTTATGTTAATATTCCTAGATGAGTATTGATTCCCATGAGGGGGGAGGGTAAGGTCCTCCCCGTGGGGGATGATATTGGTTAACCCTGCTAGCCGCATTTTTCAATGGTGCAGGATGACTGGGGTAGTATCTTGTGTCTGGTATATTTTGTGTAGTATCGAATGGTTGACTAGCAAACGAATACCAAGGATATTGGTAGGTGTTGCCGGGTTGATTTTGGGTTAAGGACCCTATCAATCCATCAACAGTATTATATGTGCATGGTATCTGTTTATAAGCTTGTAGGTGTGGGGCATCTCGAAGAATGTGATGATATATTCTGACTGGGTATATATGACATCTATTTGTTGAGCGTGGTTTCTTCCTCATTGCATGAGGATGAATTTTACACATCTTTTGAAATTTCTGATGTGAGAGAGCCCAAAAACAAGTCCAGGAGGACTCTATCTTCAAAATGGGCTTTACACAAGCTATGACACTCTTGCCATTCATGGATATGGTCTGATATGCGTATGAAAGGTGTCTGTTTGAAGTGGGTGAGAAGTTCCAATCTTGAGTCGTGCCGAATCGGGAGCTGGAAGAATGTAAGGAATGTTGTAGCTAGGGAACTAAAGCTTCCATGTGATGTAGAAGGTTGGTCAACATACCATTTCACTGTAGGCCCTGTAAGGGTGCATTGAAATAGTTGCAGTCAAATAATGTCTTCGATAATACTATTCGAGGAACACCATAGGTGAAACGTCATGACATGGTTTCCTAGGCCTTCACCTTTCTTTCCTTCAAATTTTGGAATATCTAAAGGGAGTGTTATCATTGGAATCAACACTTGGATTGTGACAAGCGCATGACCAGACACATATTAAGCTCAAGATATTTTCTTATAATTTGATTTGATTTTTTTGGAAAGTGGTTGAAACTCATGCACACTGAAATGGGTTTTGAGAAGACAAGAATCTCTCATGCATATGAGGGCACTGGTGCATGATGTGGTAGCAAGTTTGAGTTTGTAGCCTGATGACTATAAGAATGGAAGACAAACAATGGATATGTAAAACAGAAGCCCACTACTAAGAGGAAAGGGTAACACAAATTCTAGATCTAAAATTTATAGTGAAAGAATGCTTTTAAAATACTTACAAGAATCTCACTTTAAATTTTAAGGATCCCATTACAAGGAATTCTTTTGACTAACATGACAAAAATAATCCGGAATGCTTGAAAAATCAAGACCGACAAAAACAGATTTATCATGTATGTTCATTTAGAATACTTACAAGAATATGAAACATGATTCAATTCAACCTCAAAGAATGACCATGAAATATCTTCAGTTAATACTAAGTCTGGAACACTTGATAACAAGACTTAATAAAACAAACTAAGATTGCATGAAGGTTTATAATACTGATAGTAACATGAGGTAGAGCTATGTAAATCATAATCTGGAATGAAACAATGAATAATGGAAACACATAGGAATATGAACAATACACACACTACACAAGTTGTGAATCCTCAAGAGTGTTTATGGATATATTATGTATTCAAAAATATAACACAGTATGCAATGAAAGGTATAACCAATGAACCCTTTTCTCCTTTCATTACACATTATATATACAAAAAATGAGTTCAAAAAGCCTCCATAAAAAGTGAAAATATGTTTCTGAGAATTTATTACAACCCTTTACATATAGTAGAGCTTATCCAAAACATAAAGACAAAATTGAAATAGAAATGAAGACATATCATGGAAGCATGGAGCTCGAGGTGGTTGAGTGCTCCTCGTTTCTTGGAAAAAAAATGCCTCCATAAAAAGTGCAATCTACCAACTAAAAAGAACACATGTACCCTTATCTGCAAAAGTGTAGGAGAAGCTAATTGAAAGGAGTAACCAACTGGAAGTTAACCACCTTTCAGGTGAGAAACACCTCTTGTTTTAACAGGTCTTCAATATTCAAATAAAAATAAATAACCAGAACAAGATAGGAGATCTGTCTTCGATCTTTGAGGAGGTGTCGTTATATTTGTTGATAGATATCAAAATCTTTTAAAACAAGTGCTGCCAGAAATTCCTGAAAACCTGTAACTACCTCTGGAATCCTACCTATGCTTTTGAAAGCATGCTGATACTGGCCATGTATCGAGATGAGAGTGGAGGGGAGTGAGGTGAATTGCAGGAATGGAAATTAAGTGAAAGGCGTGGGAATGGAACAATAAGCGGGAGGAGTAAGTGCATTAAAATATATCACAATCGCAATCACCGAGTGGAGCAGAGTGAATACATTATTGGGGTGGAATTGTAATGTGATATGCGATATGCGATTGCAATGAGTGACATGGCCGAATGTGGGTCCTACCAAGGCGGTAACAAGGTGGCAGGATTGTGACGCAATATATCACATTATCGCATTGAGGTTTAGGATCTGGTACATAAATGGTGAATGACGTGTGGGCGATAATGCGACGTTACGAAATGTGATAATATGATGCGGGCGATAATACGATCTACAATATATCGCATCAGGGTATCACAATCACAAGAGGGAACATAAAACATAAGAGGGAACGGAAAACATAAGGCGGGGACAAATAAATTTGTGATTTTGCGATGTGAGAAAGGATAAAGGTCGGATTTTTTTAAAGTTTTGGATGGTTTTTTAACTTAGAGCAAGGGGAGATGCAAAACAACAAAAATGAATGTTATTGGTGATAACAATGCTCTTAGTGTGGATTTTTTGAGTGAGGAGGAGAGCACGAAGGGTTTATGCCAAGCGTTGGAACAACCTAGGTTTTTCGTTTAAGAGGGGGTCCAATGGCCGCATTGCTGTTGTAGCCCCTTTACATTTTTAAAAATTTTTTCTTCGATGATGTTGGGTCATTGTCGGTGGGTTGGCATCTGTTACTGTTCATGGGTGAGGTTTTTGCCCAAGGTTCCCGAGAGGTTACTACCCAGAGTTGTTGCTGGTTCACGAGTGTTATTGTTGCCCAGTGACCTTCACCCAAAATTTTTCCATTGGTTCAGAGTCTATCGCCTTGTCACTGTGGCCCCATTAAATTCATGTACCCAGCTTCGATGGCACTGGGGTCATTTTTTCCATTTTGGTTGGTCGGTTGGAGCCTTTTGTTCCCTACTGCTGCTCGTGGGTGTGGATCTGCTCAGTTTCTTTTGGTTCAGAGCCTTAGATGTGGAGCTCGTGGTCTCTGGTTTCTGGGTCTGCTCCTCCCGCCTTTCTGCCTGTGGTTTCTTGCTACCCATTATGGGTTTATCCCCTCATTTCATTATGGTATCCTTTGTCGGTTTGTGAGGGTATGGGTTTCTGGTTTTTCTTTTCTTTTTTCTTTTTCTAGCCTTACATTTCGGGGTGTTTTCCTCATATGAGGAGCCCTGGAATTGGTGGGTTGGCATGGAAAAGGAAGACATATTTATCTTTCAAACAATGCTCAAGCAGACGTTTCATACTTCTACGGTTTTTGTGGATTTTTGTCTGTATGCAAAATGGTTGTATGGATCTGGTTTTTTTTGTTTTGCATAAAATATGATAAGATAGAATGCTTATAGCATGTACTCTGTAAACATTTTGTTACATATAATGGAAAGTTTCAATTTTTTCTTGGGAAAAAAAAATAGTGGTCTTAGTGTTATCACAATCAGGGGTTATTTGGAAGCAACAGCAGATGATAACAAAGGAATTGCAAAATGGCGATTACGAAATAAGGTAAGGTGGGCCCACAAAGCAATACAATAGTGCGATATGACGTGGCGGTAGGCGGGTCCCACTGTTATCGCAATCAAGGATTTAAGGAGGCAAGAGTAAGTGAATGCACCGAGAATTTGCAATTTGCGATGAAGTAGGTCCTACTAATGGTTTTAAAGCGAAAAAGCGATAAATAATAGAAATGTAATAAAGCGACCCAAAGCATAACAAAGGATTTTTGAAGCGTTTAAATGCTACAGGAGCGTAACAAAGGAACCCGACGGTAAGATAATAAAGCATAACATAATTGAATTTGGAGGGTTTCAGGTTGATTTAAATGGAATTTGAGCATTGGACTTTGGATTTTGTTTAAAAATGATAAAAATTTTGACACATTTTAACCCTCCAAGACCTTCAACCATAAGTTAGGAGACAGGAGAGGATCAAAGACAAAACTAATAATGATGACCAGAGTTTGAAAAATTGCAGTGCTAATAGGGAGCTTGGTGGGAATGGCTGGCCAATTAAGGCCATGTGTAATTGGGTCATTTGTTAGCTTACTTAAATATGGTATATCTAAAGATGCTAATAAAGGTATTTGCAAGTTATCCGCCACCGCGAAACGATTTTGGACTGCTATATGCAAAGGGATCCTCTGTGGGGAGGCCAGAGCAAGACTACTCTCGTTGGTGCTCCTAATGCTATTCAAAGGAGTGGTATATGGGCTCGCCAAAGGGGTAGCGATTAGTGACCCTTGCAGAGTAATGGAAGGTGTATTTTTTCGAGGAGGGGTCCCAAGAGAAGTTTCCCCGATAAAGGAAGATCCTATAATGGTGGTGGCGTGATGTCCTCTATGCGTAAACGGTGGGAGGCCTGGCACACCCCTCGGTAATGGGGGGAGGTTTAAGAAATGCCTAGATTGATGGGGTGTCATGGGGTTCCCTATGGTATCGATTAGTGTGTATTACTTTGTATTTTTTGAGGAGTGTAACAAAGTCCAGAGGTGAAGGCAATTCACTAAAGGTTGCCAATCACCTGGAAAAATGAAAATACAAGGCTTTTTCTTTCTTTCTAGAGACCGCGTATATTTTTCCAACACAGACATGTATGTTAGAGAAAAATATGTGCGAGATAGAACAAAGAATGAAAATTCATTGGCTAAGGCTCAGCACAGGTCCCATGGGTCCTAAAAAAATCCAAATAGGTGATGCTCGCCTTGTAGTGTGGTCTATGCAGAGAGGAGTTCCTATTAAAACAATTGTTAGAACAAATAAAAGAAACCATTGGAGTCGTCAATTATGTGCTATTGTTTTTGTGGAAATGGAGTACCAAATAACACCTCCTTAACAATTGGTTGTTCCTTGCAAAGGATCACAAAGATAATTGGTGTTGTTAGTGAAAAAACTTAAATTATAAAAGAAAGCATAACTAGTAATGGAAGAATGCATGAAGAAACATAAGCTTAAACAAAAAATACAAATACAACATAATACTCAATGGAGAAAACATGTCAATAGAACAATAGAGAAAGAATCCATTTATTGAGGGATCCATATCTTCAGGGTGACCTCAAGTTGGTTGTCCTTGATTGGCCATGTCAGGGAATCTCCTCCCCAAGTGTGCGAAGCGGTACCAGAATGTTGATTTTTCCCTTCCTTCGACCGTGCGACTTTCGAAGGAAAAGTCGCACAACTACTCATTTTTTCCTTTACCCTGGTGCACGGTAAAAAAAATTTCCTTATAACCTCAGGAAAAGTTAAATTTTTATAATGCCCATGATGTCTTCTGTTGGAAAAACTTGATTTGTACTTTTGTTGGACAATTTCTAATGCCTTTTGCAGTATACGATTTTCTGGTGTTAACAAGTATAATTATTATGGGGATTGTAAGAGTTTGACATTAAGGAAAAGAAAAATATAAATGAAGCTCAACTAGAAAGGGGAGAGCTAATTGAGAGGGGAGGAGAAGAGAGGAAAATTAAATTTTGATGCTAGGAAAGAGAGGGCATCCATACTATGTGTAAAATTAGACATGATGGGATCTTGGAATTACATTGACAACAAGGATGTCATGACTATGAGGAGTTGTCACTAATTAATTACCCAAGATCATGAGTACAAACTACTATGAGGATTCCATTTATAGTTGGATTTCCTATAGCCCCTAGCATAGAAATTCATGACTAGCCTATGGTAAATATATATGGGGGATGAGGATTGTTTGAGAGATTATGGCATAGAGAAGGAAATCACATATTGTGAAAATTAATGGGAAAATGAGCTAGGTAGTTGGAATTACTGTATGATTTATGTCACTATGAAATTACTAGGTATTGGATTGTTTTTATGAATAGTAGCTAGCCATAGGAGTTGTTTCTTCCTTTTGGACTCACAACCCCTAATTTAAGGGTGGATAGTTCCAAAGAGGAAAAATGCAATAGTGTCAGTGGTTAGGTGGAATGTCTGGCATTTATAGTTAGTTGTGTAATCATGCATAAAATTAGTTTTCATATCACTAGCCTTTTTTACTATGCTAATATTGTATTTGACTATATTACATTTATAGTTTAACTTTTAATGATGGTTGCTTGAGCCTATATGTCATTATGCATGCATTTATTTTTAAATTGGTATTAAACTTATGTTTATTTGGTTTATTAATGGGAATTCCAAATACCCCATATCCCTCCTAAGCATAGAAAGGAGGGTGGATACACCATAGAGAATCTTCTTTAACTATTAAAGAAGGTTAAAACAATTTAATGCTTATAATACTTAATGAAAATATCAAAATATTGTAACTTCATGGATATTCATAACTAGTGTGTCGATAGTTATCTAGGAAAGAACTAATGAGAAGCATATTTCTTGCATCATCTTTAAAATAATAAGTTACTACTTAGTTGGGAATGGGGATGGAGGTATGGTAAAAAAAATATTAAAAAATAGTAAGACCATTTCTTCTCTCGACTGAATGCAATATATTCTTGTTTGGAAATTTTAGTTTGTTTTATACAAGATAATCATTTTCAAAATTTGCATGCTTTTTGAAGTAAGAATGTATTCGAATGTTTATGTAAAATAATTGCATAGTGTTATACTTATAAGGAGTTGTTTGTGGAGGCGGAGAAATTGTCTGGATGGTCAAAAGTGGCTAGAATCCGAGCAAAAATAATTTAAGTAGCTAGAATCTAGGCAAAAACAATTTAAGTGGTTAGAATCCGGGCAAAAATAATTTAAGAAATCTTACAGTAGTAGTGTTTGAATCATGTTTTTGATAGTGGAAATAGATTCGACACCATCAAAAACCTGGAAGGCACTGAAAATCTTAAGTTTAATAATTATAAACTAAATTTACAAAAATCTCTGCCAGATTTTATTAAAATCTTGCTAAATTTTCCATGATTTTCAAAGTAAAGAAACAAACTGATTAGACTACAACAAAACTTATGGCAAAACTTATTTCCTAGTCTATTGGCCATTAAATGCAGCTGGGCATATACTACCCACCATTAGATTTAAATTCGCTTTAAATCCAACGGTGGACAGTACATGCCCAACTACATTTAATAGCCAATAAACCAAACCAAAACTTATAATTACTCCATATTTTTCTAAGAGTATAATAGTTAACCATGCACGTGTATGACGTGACTCGTAAAACAAAAGAAATTTGAGAAATTCAGAGGTGACTTGCAGATTAAACAAACCTACGCGCCTCACCATCTATAAGTACACGAATTCGTTAGGAAGTCAACCTGAAATAATAATTATCAATGACTACCATAATACTTTTGTCACCATAATAGGTAGCGTAGGGTAAAGTATATAGAATTATCTATGTTAGGTTTTTTAATGTCAATCCTAACCACACATAAGAAGAAATTAATCCTAAAAATGGGGAATTGACGGAAAAGGTATAATAAGAAATCAATATTCGTTAGTAAGACAAGCTCACAACGTCTTTTGAGAAATTTGAAGAGTTAAACTTAAGGAAGATCTAATAATGATAGTCATATCTTTGAAAGCACTCGACTTCTTTGATAAGACATGTCTTAAAGTTACTCTAAATGTTTTAAAAAGTTGCATTTTTTATTATTATTAAAATATGTGTTTATATATATACATAATTGTACAAGTCAATTTTAAATTTAAATATTAATATTATGAATGTATCTTGTATTAGAGTTGTATTATAGTTTTTTTTTTTTTTTTACAGAAACAATTATTGAATTATATTAGAGACTTGGCCTAAATGCCAAAATTCGGATTACAAAATGTGGAAGCAAAGCCCAGAAGGTCTCACCAACTGGAAGAATCATGGCGCTTATGCTTAAATTCCAGCTCTTTTTACATGCAACTATGGAATCAATTTCTGTGATTTGCCCAAGCTTGTGGATACAAACGAATTGTTTTAATAAAAAGCAGTAAAACATGGCAGTTAGCTGATTAAGGAATTGGATCCCATGTTTCATCTCCGTCCCTTAGCATGGTCCCAGCAGAGAGGTGGGTTGCTTTATTAGCTTCTAGATCAGCATCCTTATTGTTGACTCTCAGCACATGGAAGAATTTAAAATTCTAAAATGAGTTACCCAGGCCTTTGATTCTAGAGATCGGCCTTGCCAGTCTTAAATCCAGTGGCAATGAATTAGTCACAATAGTATTTATGATAACCTGAGAATCCCCAAAAACATTTGCCTCCCTGATATCCAAAACTTTGAGGTACTTAAGGCCTTGGAAGAGTGCCAATGTCTCTGCTTGAATGCTGGAGGTGAGGCCCAGTCCCCAGGTGAAGTTGTGGATCGCTGTGCCATCTGGACTCTTTATGGCTCCTCCTGCACCAGCTCTTCCTGGATTGCCCTTTGCTGCCCCATCAAAGAATAGAGAGTGTGTCGATTGATTGGAAATCCAGTCTTGTAAATCTTTTTCTTTTTCCCTTATTTTCCAATCTTTAGAGAGGGAGATATTGCTTACATCTTTTTGAAATTGAAGATCGAGTGAAGTACCCCAGGTTATGTCTTGTTGGCATAAATTTGAATCGTCTTTTTGTTCTCTCAGGCATTCTTTTAATTGACATTTTATCTTGACCCCTACAAACTTGGCATCCTGCTCTTTGTTTCTGAAGACTCTTTTATTCCGTTCGAGCCAAATCTGCCAGCACATAATTTTTGGAAGGGAGGACCATGCAGCTTTGATCACCTTGTTTTTTGGGAAGGGGCCGGGATATCTATTCAACCAATTTGTGAACAGCTCAGGGGTGGAACTGGGGAGTGCGAAATTGGAATTCCAAATGCCCAACAGTTCAAACCAGATTTGCAATGTGAATTTACATTCCAACATAAGATGTCTAGCGCATTCCACATTTTCTCTGCACAAAATACACCTCGAAGGACCATGATAACCTCTCTTCTGCAAGTTGTCTTCAGTTAGAATTTTTCTATGGCATAACAACCAACAAAAGTGATCGATTTTTGGCATTGAGGGATAGTGCCATATCTCTTTCCATGGCGCAGGATCCGGCGGGACATGAGGTTGTTCTAGCAGCTTGACGTAGCCCTGTGCCACGGAGAAGCCACCTGCCTTCGATCCCCAGCCTCGCGAGTCTTTCTTCCACACATGAGAGGGAGTCGAACCGTGCAATAGGGACAGCAAGGTATGGAAGTCTTACTGGAGTTCTGAGGGAGCTTGAATATTTTTCCAACTCGCCCAGGTTGAACCGTGCCATGTGGATATATCCGACAGAGAGTTAAAACCGGCATCGATCATCCAATTGCGCAGCGAATGAACGAAGATGAAGTTCGCCAGAGGCTCTTTGTTCATTATTCAATCTGTCCACAGATTAATGCTTCTGCCATTTCCGGGAATCCAATATGCATGGGGTTTAATTAGAGGGACGACTTTTGCACATAATTTCAGGAAAGGGGAATTGATTTGAAGGAGGGGCTTATCCAAACAATGGGTTCTCTTGCCTTTGAAATATTTCCTCCACAGCGCCAACAGTGCCCAACCAAGCTTGGGAGCTATGATTTTCCATAATATTTTTGCTCCATCTTTTTAAATTTCAAGCCCCCTTCCATATTTTTAATTTTATATTTATTTTCTATTAAATTAATACAAGACTATATAATATTATTTTTTTTACAATGTTTTATTTTATTATTATTACCATTATTCAATTTTAATGTTATTATTAAGTTGGATACTAAACTGGTGTATGAGATCTCTTTGTTTGTGGGACAAAGGACCCACTTTGGTGTATGAGACCTCCTTGTTTGTGGGACAAGGGGCCCACCACCGCACAACGATTTAACTATTAAGCCTATGAAGGAATACATACTCGAACCCCCTTTGGTTTTGAACTTGTGACCTCTTCTGAGGAAACACATGCTCTTAACCATTAGGCCCACTTTGAAAACCCAATTAAAGATAAAAGTTAATGTATTTTATTCTAAATGTCCTATACTAACTACATATATATATAAAGGTCTATTGACCAAAAAATTAATTTTTTTCCCCTTTATTTGTTTTCATTCAATAATTCTATCAAATTTTAATTAATTAATCATTTTTATTAAAATTTATTATTAAAGCAAATTTTATTAATGCTAAACATCTTGCGTTTTCATCTTATTAGAGGGTCTTTAAAATTGCATAAGACAAAGAGGTATTGAGTTAAAATCCACATTATCACTAAAAACTAAGGGGTAGGCAACTTAGTTGGCGCATGTCAATAGAGGATTATTTTTTGGTTTAAAACTCTTTCATGTTCTTCAATTATTTATTTTTAAATGTATGTTACTACACGCCTAAATATTAAACATACTTTCTTAATATGATTGGTTGTATCTATACATATTTGTTGACATGTGAGCTTAGTCATCCAAATAATGCACCTTAGGTAATTGAGTAACTACAATTGCAAAGAGAGGCAATCAAGTGAGGAAACTGTATCTTTCGTAAATTTTTCTATATCACAATAATTTCTTCTGATTTCCTTTACAACCAATTTTATATGTGTTTATGAGACTAGATTGTTTCCTTGCATTATTAAATTAGTGTGATTGTTCCTACCTTATTGTCTAACTTAATATGTAGATATGTGAATCATTATGTTATGATTAATTTCTTTTAGAATTTAGTATAGCATTATATGCTAAGATCTGGTAAATCCACAATATATTATGTTTATTGTGTCTAATCAATAATGTTATTTTCATTGTTTAAATTGTATTGGATATTGTAATATCATATTTGTATGGATCAATGAGGCATTGATCACGTTCATCGATCTACCTAATGTTTCTGCTCCAATAAGCCATCTATATAAATTATCAACAATGAGAAGAAATTAATTGATGCATCTCATGTGTATTTAAACATAACTAGACCCTACCTTAGCTCAATAAGAATAGTTTCACAATTTTTTGTGTACTCATGATTTGACAATGTTTTTTATATCTAGGTGATGTAGTATTTGTTAAAGAGCTATGAGTTGTTATATAGTTTTCATTTGGTATTCTCACTGGTCAAACCTTCAAAAATGATGTTTGTTATATTTAAACAATCCTTTATCCCCTCTTTATGTAATTGTATGCATGTTTATTATTGAAGTATTAAAAACAATAGTCTGACACCTTTATAAATACATGTATCACACATGTACATTTCACTATTTTTTTAATGGCTACTTTAACTATTGGAATATACAATATTTTTCTTGCATATATTTATGCATGTGATGAATATACTGATTGTTGCAAGAACATGAGCATGATAGATAATAAATGGGACCTACTCTTGCAACATATGGATATTGATCTATTTCTTATTTCTTATTTAAGGAACAAACTTACAAAGTGTGCTCTTTGATGAAGGAACATCTACAATCAACACCGACCACCTTTCAAAACCATAAGGATACTTATTTGTAAGAATGGAGTGAGATGATCCAATCAACACCATGAACTTATCCACCAAGATTAGAAACCCAATGATTATCTTACAAATTTTGATCCCATTCTAAGAGAATAATTCAAAAAGAGTGGTATTGATATTCCTAAAGAAAATTTCATGAAGCTTTATAAATGATTGCATGAACATATGAAGGTTTTTTGGACATTAGAAGCTCCTAATCCTCCTTCAAAAATTGAGGAATAGTTATAACAATTTTATCTACAATTCAATCATCTTATTATACAAAACACACAAGAAATACTTTCTTCTACTTTCACTAGAACCATTATTCTAAAAAATTTCCATTGTATATTCCATACCTCTTGAATTCCAACATATACCAAAATAGCTAAGAAATTTTTCCTAAATTCCTTGAAGTATAAAATTTTATCCATAACACTTTGCACCATAATCTATACAACTATTGTGCACTATTTAATGCATAGTATTGTTTGATAAGTTACATTATAAAAAATTGCTTTGAACTTGTTTTCTCCACTATTTTCCCCTCGTCTTTCTTCTAACAATAATAGTTTAACATGCACACCTAATCTCCTTGAAAGTTATATCTCCTAAGAATCATATTTGTTCTCCCTAA
Organism: Pinus albicaulis; assembly: GCA_034641835.2. Taxonomy (NCBI): domain Eukaryota; kingdom Viridiplantae; phylum Streptophyta; class Pinopsida; order Pinales; family Pinaceae; genus Pinus; species Pinus albicaulis. Next base: position 708,116,783 of record CM076573.1, on the reverse strand, counting down.
TTTTCCCTTCTTTCCTAGATAATAACTGACAACAACTTATATTTTTAGAGGCTCATATTTGTGGATTATTTCATTAAAAAAAAAATTAGTGAAGTATTCGATGTTGTTGAATTGTTATAGTCACACCACTAGGATTCATAAAAAAATGCATTTACAATCCATAACACGACCAAACTAGTGGGAAATTGGCATAAAATGCACCATCCATAATGATCCGAACTTAAAAACTTGAAGGTTTCTTAAAAATTTGCAAGCAATTTTATGTCTTGCGGGAAATGGACCAAGTTGTAAAAGTACATAAACTTAGTGTTTTTAAACTCAGTTTGTATAAAAAATAATAGAGAAAAATGAACCATGAACAACAACAAAAATATTAATTTGATAAAAGAGTTCACCCCTCTTGGGCTACGTCTCCAAGTCTAGTGTCTAATGTTGGGTCTCTTCAATTATATGTTCAAATCTGAAATTACATCAGTTTATAGTGCTCAAATTGTAAAAATAGTGCTACTGATGGATTCATAATGCTAAAAAAAATCTATCTAGGCTCGTCTTGAGCTCCAAAAATATTGAAAAATGAGCAAGATGTGTTTCTTGGAACAAATTTCTACAAATCTAAATTTTTTGGCTAATCATCCTACGAAATTTGCCTTTTCGCTAGCCACCGAGTAACAAATTCTCCTTGCACCTGGGATTCCTGCCACAAATTGTGCAATTTTTTTCCTCATTAAATTTTCCAATAACCATTAAGAACCAGGTGAGGGTCACATTAAGTTCCATGTGTCTAGTGGCCACTAACAACCCACCCCCATCGGTTCAACCCTCCGCATTGGTCGATATTGTCACCTGGAAACTGATAAGACCTTTTTCGGAGCCTCCATCATGGTCTCATGGGATTTAATAGGACTAGGCTCTGGGGCTAACCACTCGAGCTCGTCGCTTCCTTTTGCGAGTCGCATGGTAAAACATGTGATCGGGGTTGGGGCCACGTGCGTTGCCCCTCCCGCCAACTCCGAACTGCCTTAAATTTAAATAAATTACGCCGATAGTATGGTTAAGAACCAATGGTATGGAGTAATGGTAAGCAACCTAATTATTTTGGTGGAGGGTGTGGGGTCAAACCCTACTGAGGCAAATCAAGTTATCAATGAAAATTTTTGCTAATGAATGACGGCCAGGTGGCACCTCTTCATTGGGCCACTTCAACAACCTGCGACCAATGAAAAACTTCCAAACCAGTTGTATGACCCTGCCACATGGCAGCACACGATTTCCCTTTACCGCCCCTTATTCTTGCCTAGTCAGTTGCTGACATCAACGTATAACCTGCCTAAGAACAACCGAGTCAACCTTGTTGCTTGAATGTTTAGTTGTTTGGCAAAAACTTCAAAATGTGATAACTTGAGCATACGATGTCAGTCTTAGGTAATTAAAGTGGTGTTGGATTCATGAAGATGAGTACTACGATATGGCGCTAGTTTCATGCAATTTCGAGCACTTTCAATCTTGAGCATTTTCTTGATCCCCTAGATCATTCCTCCCCACTCGAAGCCTTTGGACCACCAAAAGGTTTTTTTCAGTCAGCAAGTAGGTGAGGGTACATCTCCCTCACCATTCTGATTTCAATCTACCTAACTTTATTTGGATCAGTTCCCTTAAGCCCCACACAAATGTACTCCACATTGCCTCTACATTAAGTCCTTATCATCCGGTCAAGAATAATATATTGCTGCAATTCTTCTAAATATTTAGGAGAGAAATATTTTATTGTTGGAATTCGAACATTATCTCATTGATCTTCAATCATAGCAGGCTCATATGATCTTAATTTTTCCACATTTACAGCAACACAAATTTGCATGCATGGTGGTAAATCTAATCGAAAGGCATTATTACCAATCTTATCCAAGATTTTAAAAATACCATATCTTATTGGTTTTATCTTTTGAACTTCACCTTGGAGCCTTTCCTTACTGATATAAATCCAAACTTGATCTCCAACCTAGAATTTGTGGTCAACATGATGTTTATCATGTCTCGCCTTGTACTTGGCTTGACTCTTCTCCAAATATTATTGTACCATTTGATGCACCAAATGAATATGTTCAATGACGCGCTTGGCCCTATCTATATCATTGTGTGCATCCACTGCAACATCTTTCCCAAAGATAAAATCTAAGAGCAATTTTGGTAGATGTCCCAAATGTTCTTCGAATGGATATGTCTCAGTCAAAGAATGTTTGGCTTTGTTGTAGGCATGTTAGATGTAATGTAAGTGTTCATCCCAAAGCTTAAGATTCTTGTTGTAGTATCCACGGAGGAGATGTACTATTGTTCTATTCACCACTTCTATCTGGCCATCAGTTTGTGGATGAAATGTTGTACTCTTCTTTAGCTTGGTGTCCATGAGTTCTCATAAACTTAACCAAAAATTGCAGACAAATCGATAATTTCGATCATAAATAATAGAAGTGGGTAACCCAAAGTGAACCCATACATTTTGGAAGAACATTTTTGCAGCCTATTCAGTTGTAGCCTTCTTACAAGGCATCAAAGCACACATTTTTCTTAAATGACCGAAACAACATAAAGATAATCATGACATTTCCTAGACATAGATATTCCTCCTACAAAATCCATAGAAATGCTTCCCCAAAATGAGAAGGAATAGCAAGTGGAGTATACAAACCCAAATTTCTATTGCTAGGATTTCTAGTAGCACACATTGTACATCCTCTTACATATCTTGAAACACTTTGATTCATGTGAGGCCAATAACAATACCTCTATAATTGTGCAATTATTTTGTCTACACCAAAGTGGCCATCAATAAGAGAAGTGTGAGCTTCCGTTATGATGTTGAATCTTTCACCCTATGGAACACACAACTTGCCAAGATGATACAACAATTTATCATGAACACGATAATATAACTCTTCACCATTATTTCCTTGACACAAAATTACATAAACATCTTAGAAATATTCATATTTAGCATATTTTTTAAAATATCTCTCATGCACAATTGAATTATGCTTAAGAATAACAGATGCACGAAAAATAGGTCTTGATAAAATATCATCAACTTTTTTGTATATACCTTTCTTATACCTGATTACCAAATGGAACTACTATAGAAATACCACCCACCTAAAATTTCTAGCTTGTTGTAGCTTGATTTGAGATTTAAAATATTGCAAAGGTTGATGGTTAGTGTGAATAATCGTTTCCTTACCCATCAAATAATGCTTCCATTTCTTCACGCTTTGTACCAAAGCATGCAACTCTTTATCGTAAGTTGGATAGTTAATTATTTCATTGGTAAAGGTTTCAGAATGATAAAAAATATGCTTACCATGTTGCATCAAAGCTGCTCCCATGGCATAATCACTTGCATTAGTCTGAATATAAAATAGTTTCTTAAGATCTGAAAGTGTAAGGACTAGTGTTGTACTTATTTTCTCTTTCAATGTATCGAAGGCTTTCTGTTGGTTTCCTCCCCACTGAAAGAAATGTTTCACGCTTGTCAAAGCATGTAGTGGAGTTGCAATATATGAGAAGTTAGCAATAAACTTTCTCCAATATTGGGATGCTCCCAAAAAGCTCCTAACTTCTGTTCCATTATTGGGCTAAGGAAAATTCACAATGACTTTGAACTTTTATGTATCAATCTTCAATTCACCCCCTCCAAAAATATGACCCAAATAAACTAAAGAGGTTTTACCAAATTCACACTTATACATCTTCAAATACAATATATTTCTTTAATACATCTAAAACTTGCTTAACATGCTTGACATGCTCTTCATGAGTCTTACTGAAAATAAGAATTTCAAGTAAGTATACTATGACAAAATCATCATGGAATGGTCTCAACACATCATTCATAAATCTCATGAACGATACAAGTGTATTACAAAGCCCAAATGGCACCAATAACAATTCAAACAATCCTTGTTTTGTCTTGAAATAAGCATTCCAGATATCACCTTCAACAATCCCGATCTGATGATAACCACTTCTCAAGTCCAACTTAGTGAAATAAACAACACCCTTCAATTAGTCTATAAAATCATGAATACGAGGAAGAGGATAGTGATTCTTTACCGTGATTTTTTTCAGAGCTCTAAAATACACACATATGCTCCAAGTACCATCCTTCTTTGGAACCAAGACAATAGGAGACCCACAAGGAGATATGATAGACCTAATGACCCCTTTTTTAAGAATCTCTTGAATTTGCTTCTTGATCTATCCATTCTCCAAAACTGACATTCTATACATGCCAATTGTTGGAAGAGGTGCATCCTGTTGCAATTGAATCTCATGTTGGATTCCTTTTTTAGGAGGTAACCTTTTAGGTTCTTGAAACATCTTATCATTAGTGTTAACAAATTCAACCAAATCATGCTTGAGTTTTTCATCACATCCTTGGAAAGCTTCATATTCAAAAGTATCTTAGGGTTTGATCATCAAAAATACAAAATTCTTACTATAATTTACAAGGCTTTAAATTTGACCAACACTTACAAGAGATAAATTCATCTTCTTGTGATGTGCTCTAACAATATGCTCAATTACATATTTAAAATGATGATATTTGTTCTCCTGACGATAGAATATGGATTTTTGGTCATACAAGTATGGACTCCCTAGAACAATTCCACATATGTCAAGTGGTACAACATCAAGATCTACCTCATCAATAAAGTTTGCAGTGATGGAAAATTTAAGTTTACATTTCTTGTCACTTGCAATTCGGCATTGTCACATACCCAACCCAAGAGGTAAGGTTTAGGATGAGGTGTAGTTTCTAATTTTAGTTTCTTGACAATAGCTTTAGAAATAAAGTTAACTTTGGATCCACTATCAAACAAGGTATCAAATTTGGTATGTTTTGTAATGACGCTAATAGGGAAATCTCAATTCTTTCTTTATCATTTTGAGGCTCAATGGGTTTACTAGAAGAACTATTACTTGAAGTGGAAGCTTTAATTTTCATTCCCATGGTTGTGATTTTGGTTTCATCACCTGAATCGGATCCTAGACCTTGTTGAGTTGCTGCAATAGTATTTTGTTTCCCCGTGTTGTTAAACTTATTTGGTCTCATTTCTAGAAGTAATTTCCAACAATGGTCTTCATCATGGCATTCTTTTGAACAATGTTTACATGTGAGTTTCTCTCCCTATTTCTTGACTGTAGAATTTTTTTGTCCTTTTCCTTTAAACTCCCCCTTTCCTTTGTCTCCATATTTGAATGGCTTCTTGCTAGTCCCTTGAGGAACATTCTTCACTCTTGCTTCTAAATGAGTTTCCTAAACACATACTTCATCTAGATTGGCGGGATTAAACATAATAATTGTGTGTCTCAAATGCCAATGTAATCCACCTATGTATTTAAGGATATTTTCTTGTGAAGACAAATATACACCTAAGATTAAAGCTCTTCTTCTAAATTATTGTGTCTAAATTTGAGCACTCTCACCTTTAGCTTGTCTAAAAATTTTCCAATCCATAATTTCCTTTTTCATGTAAGACAATGGATAAAATAGCCTTCTTAATGAAACTAAAAAATCATTCCAAGAAGAGATAATTTTACCACTTTTCTTCAATTATTCTTGATTTCTGGACTCCCACCAGATGAGAGGTGCACTTTCCAAATGAAGAGAAGAAAGTTGGATTTCGGTCACATCATCCTTAATCCTTTGTATCCTGTAATAGACTTCAATTTGACGAACCCAATTATACAAATTTTTAGCATTTACTTCTCCATTATACACAAGAATTCAAACTTGACGTCAAACTTTAACAAAGGAGACTTAGCATGTCCTTTTGAAGATCTTGGAGGAGTATGTGAAGGAGATGAAGAAGATGAGGATGAAGGTAAATATGGAGGTGAAGGACAAGGTGGAGTTGGAGGCTTGTTCCCATCACCACCATTACCTTTTGGGGTATTTTAACTCTCTCTGTGCAACCTTGTTGTCCTCTCTTCATATAAAACTTTCACCATTTCAAACATATCATAGAAAGCCTTTCTAAAATATCTCTCATCCTCAAACATCATCTCATGTCCTTCTTCATGTTCCATGGCTCATGGAGTTTGAGGAGTTTGTGACCTCTTTGAACCAATTTGAGGATTTGGTTCTTCAAGGACTCCTCCTCTTTTCAATTTTAACCTTGTAAGCATCAGAAAACACTTGCAAACATAGTCAAACCTTAAAAACAACCATGCTTTTCTACCAAACTCATATGAAATTAAAAACTTGAAGGTTTCTTACAAATTTGCAAGAAAATTTATGTCTTTTGGGCAATCGATCAAGTTGAAAAAGTAAATAAAATTAATGTTTTAAAACTCAATTTGAAGAAATAAAACAGAGAAAAATGAACCATGAAAAATAACACAAAATAGCAATTTGATAATGGAGTTCACCCCTCCTAGGTTACGTCTTCGAGTCTAGCTTCCAATGTTGGGAAACTTCAATTATATTCTCAAATATGAAATTACATCACTTTAGAGTGCTCAAATTGAAAAAATAACGCTACCGATGGATTCAAAATGCTCAAAAAACCCCATCTAGGCTCTTCTTGAGCTCCAAAAAGGTTGAAAAATGAGGAAGATATCCCTCCTAGAACAAATTTCTCCTAAATGTTTTGGAAAAAAATCAATTTTGCAAAACACTGATTTTTTACAGAAGTCGAGGGACAAAATTCTCTAGATCGAAGGTGAGGAGGCTAGAATCGGCAGCATCAATTCGTTGATTGCAAATAACAAATATTTTCATTGAGATAGACAAATCTGAAGTACTTCCAATGTATACATCATGGAAAACGCCTGTGCCAAATCCTCAACAATGTTGTAATGCTGAGCAGCACGGGCATTCGGATTATAGGAAGACTTTCGGAGAACGCCTTTGGAAGGTGTCCGTACAATGGGTTCAGCACTGGGCCTCTCAATCTCAAGATGATCAGAGGCAGGTGGGGGAAGAGGGCCATCAATGACTTCCTTCCCAACTACTTGGCATGATCTGGCATAATCCTTCGACCGAATGGCAATGGAAATAGGTGCAGCACCATTCATCATGAAAACCTGAGACCCAAATGGTGCAGATGGCGAAGGCTGCTTGACCATCTAGGTTTGTTGAGATGGAAAAGGTTCCTTTAGAACTACCGGAGTTTCTTTAGACCCCTTAAGAATTTGGCTAACCTCGGACTGTCGAGGACAATCTTTGGTGTAGTGGTCTTCATCACAAATCAGGCAAGGGTACTTCGGTTTTCGCTGTGAACCATCGTCAGCACGTGGTTTGGATGATTCTGGTTTTGGGGCATCGGATTTTTCTTTGCCTTTGCCCTTCTTCTTCCCTTTGGAGGTCTTGTCCGCAGTATTGGCCTGGATGGCGTTGACCTCTCTAGTCTTACCAAAATCTGGAAGAAAAATTATTGGAAGAATTCGATTTCTACTTCCCATTAGAAGACTTGCGAGAAGTCTGAGAGATGGAACCAATAACACCATCTACCGATGGGTTAGCCGGTGCTTTAGAGGTCCCTAGTCATGGGGCATCAGTCAAGATGTCGTATAACGTGCTAGACTGAGAGTACACTAAATTAAGGTACTGGGCACAAGCAATGGCTTGTTCCTTGGTTACACATGCCCCCATAGGAGGGGGGGGGCATGTGTAACCAAGGAGGTAGTGAACAAGTGAGTTAGAAGCTGATCAGGAATTTCAAACTTGATCAGACGACGACAACGTCTCCATTCGTGAATGTGATTTGAAATATGAGTGGCTTTATCTTGTTTCAGAGATGTCAGGAGATGCGCCGCGGCTTCGTAATGAACCGGTAACTGTAAATGCGTCAGGAATGCCATAGTTAGAGTATTAAAATCTTGAAAAATACCACGGGGTAGTTCTATGTACCATTTAGCAGCAGCGCCGGTGATATTGCGCTAAGGTTGCCCTGATGGTGGGAGTGGGACAGGTTGTGCCTGATAACTAGGTTGTCCTGTGACAGGACCATAAGATGGCCCTAGCTGTGCAAAATTTTGACCAATTACAAAATGAGGTTGCTGAGGTTGCACCAAAGGTTGAGAAGGATGAGTTTTCCCCCCAGGACCGTACAGTAGTCTAGGTTGATACCCCGATTTCCCTACCGGTCCTTGAGGTTGCCCTGGTTGGACCACAGGGTGAGGCTATAGAGGTTGTCCTTGAGGATTGTAAGATTACCCTTGCAGGTCGTATAATAATCCCTGTTGGACCGCAGGTTGTCCCTGTAAGGGTTGTCCTTACGGGTCGTACACATACCCTGGTTGGGCCGAACGTTGTCCTTGGAAGGGTTGTCCTTATGGGCTAGAAGCATATCCTTGCTGAAACAAAGGTTTTCCTTGAAGGGGTTTCCTTTGTTGATTAGAAGGTTGCACAAGCTGGGTAGAAAGAAATCCGTTAATATACTGATAAGCCTCCGAAGTAGGAAAACGAAGGGGGTTTCCCTGCTCATCATATTGATATGGAAATACGTAGATCGGGGCACCATCCACTCCATAATGGGAAAATTAAGGACGATTAAGATCCTGAGAGGACTGACCAACCTCGAAAATCGGCGGCTATAAAGACATCGGATACTCCTTGGGAGAAATGTTCTCTGGAATGGCAGAAGCTATATAGATGTCTTCAAGAACTGATGAGGTCCTAGTTGACTGAGTAGTGACAATAGGCATAGATGCAGCCACGCAGAAAGTAGATCTAATAGGTGCCGATGTGACAAAGGGAGATGTTTTGAGAGGTGTCGATGGCGACATCCCTAACAAGGGAATGGTTGGTCTCGTGGACAGAGTCGATACCCCTATAGAGGCAATAGCGGCCATGACCTGACTTAAAGACCTATATCTAGCTGGGAGCAATGAACCAGGTGAAGACATAATAGAAGGTTCAGGGATGTCTTCGGGAAAAACCTGGTAATCTTCACCAGAAGTAGGAATTCCCTCACTAGGAGTAGGACTGGATGAGTCCATATCTGACCCTGCCGTAAGATCTTCTAAAAGACGACGGGGACTAGGAGGTATGATAGCAACCAAAAAGGGTGATCCCGATGTAAGAGGAGGGAAGTGTTCCCCTACTCTAAATCCAAACCAAGCATTGGACAAGGGCCAATTGAACTCAACTTGCCCTCCAAAGGGAAGTTCAAATATAACCAGTCCCACGTCGGGAAACTCGGATACAACGGGCTGCTGATGCTCAGCAGAGGACTGAGAGACCTCTGATGAATCGTCTGTATAAGGACTACTATTATATGAAACTGATGGTTCTGCCACTGTGACTATAGAAAAAAAAAAGGAAAAGATCAAAACAAAGAGGCATGGGAAAAAACCAAGGCAAACAAAAACAGGCCGAAAAATCAATCTCTAAATGGGCACGTGATCATAGGTGATTAATTTTACCACACTGAAATTGGAAATTTATTGTTTCATGTTTTAAGAGTCTAGAAACGAGTAAAAGATGACTCTATCACTTTCAGTTTGGAAATAAGCATGAAAGGACAAGCGCTTGATGATATTTTCAAATTTAGGGAGTCAGTGAAGATCAAAATGACTGCTCTGGTAATCTAGGAAAATCAGTGTACCATATATCTGTGAACTGCCATATACACCTTGGTAAAAATAAAAAAGAAATCAACCAAGGACTTAACGTATGTGCAGGTAGTCTCTCTGAATGTTGTGTCCGGTGTATCACGGGTAAAAGGTGGCAGACTCGGCTTCCTATAGATAAAGGATTTGCAACATAATGGGGTCTCCCTTTATATACGCAATGGTATGGGGAGCACAAATCTGTACTAGTGTTGTCCGTAGCCAGATGGCGAGCGACAGCTACTAGGCTTAAAGACGCAAGAACACGTCTCTACCTTAGACTACTAGATGTTCCGTTAAGTTTCAATGTTGCCTTAGGTTAATTCAGTAAATTTTAAAGTTGATCTTCAATTTAAGTTTCGATTTCAAGGCCCTATCGAATGTTGGATCTCATAAAACCTCTATATGCAAACTAGATGCCACAAAAATATCATTTCGTTCAATGAAGAGCTATCTATGGGAGAGTTGAGAGCTTTAAAATGACAACAAAATGAACACTTGAAAACATCCACTACTATTTTCAACGCTAGCTAATGAAACTAGAAAAAATTTCTCTAGAATTATATAATGCTAATAATGCGAAGAATTTTTCAATTTTCACTATGCCAATCCAAATGCAAAAAAATTGTTTTTGGTATTTTTCAATATATTAGAGAAAATGCACTAAATAGATGAAAAACTAATGAAAACATCAATTTGAGAATGATAAAGGGAGAGTTGAAGCAAAACAATTTCACTCAACTCAAACAAGCACAATCAAGACTCAAACCGATGACGGAATCCCTCAAAGCAATGAATAATCTTGAAAGAGTCTCAAACAAACCATGTGATCTAGGATTGGAGCAACACAAAGCGAAATTGAATGAAAGAGAGACCAGTCACTCAATAAACGCAATTATTCAATGGGATTTAGCAAGATGAATGCAAAGAAGCAAAAACAAAGTTGACCGGGAAAGCAAAGACCCAAAACTCCCACGGGAGGCTCAGCACATCGAAGCACCTAGAAGCCTTAGGGCTAGAATGTAAAGCTCACAGAAAAGGGAAAACAACTAGAGGAAAAGGGCTAAACACATTAAAAAATGACTTCAAAGCACTCAATCAATCAGAAAAAAATGAACCAGGACCAAAAGTAAAGCTCAGAGAGCCCAAGAACAGGAAAACCCTAAAACCAAGCAAGTTTGGCACGCTTGTTTGGATGTAATCTATGCCAAATAGGGGATGGTGCGGGTGCCTAACAAGAAACAAGCGCCAGTTTGCACGAACGTCAGGGGGATAACCATGCCAATCGAGTTTACCCTAGAAAAATGATGAAAATGGACAAACAGAGATTGGATCTGGTCTTCTGGGGGCTGAACAGGGGTTTAACACCAAGGAAGGTGAACTAGAAAAGTAGACTAATCAAACGAAAAGCCAAAAGAAAACCAATGGAGGAAGGACCAACTCCCACTAGTCCCCAGTGGAGTCGCCAATTTTTTGTGGAGACAAATCCCCTCTGTGGACGGAGGCGATCCCACTAGCCCTAGAGTGGGTCTAGCAACAAACAAGACACACTATGATACTGATTTCTAGTTACAAAAGACAAAGCTATGAAAGATATCCTACCTCAAGTCCTACGTTTTTGTCGTCGAAGAAGAAGCGCTGCTTCCCATTCCTAGCTTGACAGATCACAATCCTTTCGCTCACCATGTCCAAACACTTGTACACATGCAGAGAAGAAACGACAGCATACAACGTAATAATTTAAACAAGTGACTGTCAATCGGTTGGAAAATATTGAACTAAATTGCATTACACAGATAAGCAATACAACAGTGGAACCAATAATGTAGTCAAGAATTTATTAAAATGTGACAGAAAGATTACAACCGAGTTCCGACGTCGCGTTCTTCCTTTGGAAGGGCTTCTAACGAAGCATGTCTCACAAAGCTTGTTGGGAATTTTGACAAGGCTATCTCTCTTGCGAGGTTCTCCTTAGCTCTGCTTTCAATAGTCGCTCAGCTATAGTTTTCTTCCCAAATTTTCAGCTAGCTAGCAAATAGAGAGGGCAGGCTTTTATAGAAGGAGAAGGAGAGGTTAGGCTCCCTATAATCATGGGGAGAGTCCTATCTCTTAGGAAGGTACCATGAGAGGTGGAAAACCACTTCCTAATCAGGGAGATCCGGAGGCAAATAGCCCAACCTCATTTTGATGATGCATTTTGAAGTTGTTAGAATCAAAATTCCACCTCCTATTGTTAAAAAACATTCCTTAATAGGCTTGGCACGGGTGTAACACAGGGACAAAGTGCTAGCTGTTGCACCCTCTAGTGTGCATTTTCTCCATTAGCGCGAGGGATGAACTAGCTACCCGCGCCAATGCCAAAACATGGGTTTTTAGGGTTTTTCAGAGGAAATGTTCTTCAGGAGAATTCTTTTCCTTATGCATAAGGATGCCATCAAGGTGTTTTCAGGACATTTTACTGTTCACAGGTCATGGGAATAGTCCTCCAATGTACGAGATGAGGGATTTCAGGGATGGTGACAAAATGTTGTGTAACAAAGGCTCACACAGCTGCAGTGGAGGCCCATCTTCGGGACTATCGTGATACTTAGGAGAGGGTGGAGACCCTGACCGGGGGGATGCCCACAATGGGATATGATGAATTTGCGTAACTGGCCATGGAGACAGTGATGGCTCGTGAGCAGGCACATTTCCCAACATTACGTCGTGTAGCATTTGTGATAGCCATAGTTTCCCCTATTGTGGCTCTTGGTGCTAATATTGGTCCATGAGACCCAGATAGAGGGTCTCTGCCCTAGAATTTTCTTATGTATGTACCAAGTTAAGCACCCATTATGAGGTTGCTCCCCTGTCTTTTTGATGACATATTTTTTTCCTAGCGATGAGCTAGTGGACTCATTTTTTGTATACTGGGATATACACATATTTTTTATAAATATATACGCAAGGTGTATTTCGACAACTTTCATGATGTGTACATGGATAATTTTATGAAGTTTTTATGTATACGATGGATTTTATGTTGTTTATGGTCGATGATATATATGTGATGCATTCCAATCTAGGATATGGTTAGCTAGGTGATTAGCTACATGATTTCCATATCTTAGTATATATGTAAATTTTATGTGATCAAAATTGCAGGCTAATATTTGTGCATGCAGGGATTTCCTAAAGAGGCATGGATCACACACTTGAAAGGTTTTGTTTGACCGTGATACAACCAGCTAGGAATCAAGGAAGAAATGTAGATGGTGGATTCCTTGGAGGGAGGCATCGATTAAAATTCCTATGATGACATCATATTCAACTTGATTTTTGGTGGCTGACCCGATACAAATTCCATTAGTGAGGCAGAGTGATTGGTCAGGAGAGTATATGGCCCAAGCGACAGCATCTAGGTTTTACGACCATCGAGAGGCACCATCAGTAAATCTGAAATGATATATTGGCAAATTGTCCATATGCAACACAAGATGAGAGAGCGTGTTTTTAGAGTAATTCCATGATGAGGTTATCATCATAAAAATTTATGGTTCATACATATTTATTCTAGAGTACTGAGGACCTTATTTTATGGGTGAAATTTTTTGAGGTAGAGTCCATTGATGGGGTTTTTTAGGCATATCCCATTGGGCTCTCATAAAAACATATGCTCCCTTAATGAGGAAATGTTTGACAATGTATGGGCCCTTCCATGATGTCTCGAACTTCCTAGGTCCTAAATCTTCTTGTGCAACATCATAGTGTATGAATAGTTCTCCCTCGGTAATGATCGAGGGGTGTTGTTGTGTTCAAACAACGCTTTGACCATTTTCTTGTGGGTTTCATTATGATGGAGAGATTCTCATTGAATTTCATCGACGAGCTCTAACTATACCAACCTTTGCTCCACGGGTTTAGTATTGGTGATAATTTTGATGGTTGAATGCAAGGTGGGGATTTCATGTTCAATGGGAAGCATGACCTCCACCTCATAGACTAATTAGAAGGTTGTGAACCCTGTTAACGCTTTGACCACTGTGCGGTATGACCATGGGGTTGAGAACACCATGTCGTTCCAATTGGTTTTGTGGTTGTTCACTATACGTTTCAACATCATTTTAAGGACTTTGTTGAAAGCTTCTATTTGACTGTTAGACTAGGGGTAGTATGGTGATGCAAACTCATGAGAAAATCCAAGGTGTTAGGACAACTCCTAGAATATTTCATTTTTGAAATGTTTCCCATAATATGACACCAATTCCTTGGGGACACCAAACCATGTGATGACATGGTTGAAGATACATAGTGAAATATGGTTTCCGCGGTGTTGTTGTATGTGGGCATGGATTCTACCCAATTGGGGAAATAATCAATGACCATAACTATGCATTTGTGGTTTCCGGATGATGTGGGGTTTCGTGTCATGAAGTCTATGACCCATTTAAAAAAGTGTCCTGCTATGATGATGGGGTGAAAGGGATCTAGAGGGGCTCGTGCCTTGTAAGTGTAGCATTGGCATCACTTGCATCTTTTGATTGCTTGGATACAGTCATGAAAAAGGGTGGGCCAAAATTAACCGACACGTAGGATTTTTTGAGTGGTGGCCATCCCTGAGAGGAGTCTGCCACAAGCCCTGTTGTGACAGTTGTTCGGGACTTTCTCAGCTTGATCGTGAGTTAGGAAATCTACGAATAATGGTCTTGATGCCTTGTCGGTAAGATACATCCTCTAAAAGAAGGTATCGGGGGGCCTGATGGTGTATGCACCTTCATTCATTGCGAGTGAGCTGAGCTTTGAACTTTTGAGTTTGTAAGAAGAGTAGGATATTGTTGTACCAAGGGACCTCCATTATCACTAAGAAAATATGTTCATCAATTAGTGCATCATTAACGGGGGATCCTTGGGTATCTGTTGGGAGATCTGTGATGAATTCGGAAAGTATGAGTTCCTTTTTGCTTTTAGAGGAGTTAAATTGCGGATCAAATTCTTGCAGTATAACTACCCATCAGGCGTATTTATGATTCATCATACGACGAGTGAGAAAATATCGCATGGGTTTGATAGATACTACGATGATGGTGGTTCGAAGGATGATATAGTGTCAAATATTTTGTACTCCATGTAATAGGGCTAAAGTTGTTTTTTCTTTTGGCTCATACTTTAATTCAGGCCCAGCTGAGTTCTTTATTACGTAATAATTTATGCGTTCCCTATTGCCTGGTTCGTCCTAGACTAGCACCCCAACAATGGCTATATTTTATGCAGATAGATATAGGGTGTAATCCTTATTGTGGTTGGGTGGCCTGATCAAAGGAACTAAAGAAAATGTGTCTGGTAACGCTTCAAATTATTTTTGGGCCCTTTCAACCCATTGGAAATGGATGTCTTGATGAAGGAGACACAAGAATCCTGTGTGCAAGTGGCATAGACTGGGACAAAACATCGTAAGAAGTTGGCCTTACCCTGCAGGATTTGTAACTACTTAAATGTTTCTTGAGGTGATACTTATTTTATTTCCTGGACTTTAATAGGGTTGACTCTAATACCTTGATGGGAAACAATGAGTCCTAGAAATATTTCAACTTTAACACAGAGAACACACTTTAAGAGGGTTCAATCGTAGGTTATATTGTCGACATCCTTGAAAAATCAGGCGAAGGTCTTCCAAATGGTAAACATGCATCTTGGATCATACAGTGAGGTCGCCCAAATAGGCAAGGATGAGATGATCAAAGTCATGAAATATGTAGTTCATGGACCATTGGAAGGTGGCACCAGCATACTTAACAACAAATGGCATAAATTGGTATGTGAAGGTACCCCAAGGGATGGTACACGCGGTTTTGTATCGATCAGTGTGGAAAATTTGGATCTGATTATAAGCAAAGAATCAATCCATAAAGGATAAAGCCTCATGACCGACACAAGCATCTATGAATTGGTCGATGAATGGTGTGGGGTAATTTTCCTTGGACAAACTATGTTCAGATCTCAAAAATCAGTAGAAACGTGGATGGTGCCCTATTTTTTCATGACAGGTACAAGGTTAGAAACCCAAGACGTGTAAGTGATTGATTAGATAAACCCAACATTATGGAATTTATCTATTTCATGTTTGATTGCTTCTACCTTAGAAGGGTGTAATTGACATTGTTTCTACAATACAGGAAGGGCATCAGGCCATGTGTCAATATGATGTTCCACAATAGTGGGACAAATTCCTGGTATCTCTAAGTAATCCCATGCAAAAATATCCCTATATTCTTGTAATAGGGAGGTGTACAAGGCTACTTATTCTGGAGAGCACGTTTCCCCAGGGAGATTTCTTCAACCTTTCCAGGTTTTTTCGCAATATTCACTTTAACGGTAGGTGAAATATTTGATATGTTTCCTTACTAAAATGCGCCAGGTGTTGGGATTCGATTTTTGAACAAATCTACTTTTCCTGATGGTAGGAAATATTTAGATTCAATGGTGTAAATATCATGGGTTGGTGTGCTGCTAGGCATGAATTCTTTTTTAGGTAGAAAAAATGAACGATGATGCATGGCATCCCATGGACATTCAGGTTCCATCGTGGCATCCGGAATATCTTCATATGAGTGAAAAAGACTATGTAAAGGTGAATTGGTTTGTACAAGGCCGTTCCGAGGAAATTCAAGTCTAAAATGGGACTCCTAAGAAAAATGTACAACAAAAATAAACTTTATAAGAACCAATAGGATTCAAGATGATGATGTCAACCATGGGGGGTGATTCACCATTTTTTAAGTAAAAGGGTAAAAATATGAAAAAATAATAAAATAATCAAGCTACTTTTTCCACTTGTATTTTCAAATTATCTCCCAAATTTTTTACTCAAATATCTAGTGGGAGTACTCGTTGAATGAGAAATTGAATTCCCCCTCCAAGGAGTACCCATATTTCATACTTTTGATGGACCATTCTATGCGAAAAATGAGAAATACATGAAAAAAAGTGATTGCAATCAAGTTTTTCATGTGTTTCTCATTTTTCATGTAGCAGGGTCAATCAAAAGTATGAAACTGTTGGCGGATAAATCCGTCTTGTAGACAAGAACGATCTCCCTAGTACTAAAAGTATCTAGCAAAAAACATCCAAATAGACTAATCTTTCTCTAAGAATATATGATCTATGAAAAGTTCTATAGAGGTGTTAAGGACTTACCATTTGTCCAGTGCTTGTTTGAAGTCGTTATTGTCCCTCGCGCGCTTGAAGGAGTTTTCCTCTCAAACTTGCAGTCACAAACAAGCAAAATATTACATAGCACCTGTATAGAAATCATCATAAACCATGCTTATCATAGTGATCAAGTAATCTATGAAATAAACCATTGATTGAAAGCTTATTGAGAAAAATGAGTATATTTGTATTAATTTCAAAAGAAGAAATTCCTTACAACCTGAGCCTTGATGTTGCACAGGACTTTTCGGGGTCTGAAGCAGGAATCTCCTTTACTTTGATAAGCTCTGCACTCCTCCAATCAAGACGAATAGAGGTATGTAATCTCTCCTCACAAAAGTCTTAATCAACTGAGTCTGAATCTCAACAGCACTTAACTTCAAATATTCTAAAGCTTCAACTCCCCTTTGAGGCTACCCAATGCCTCTTTTTATAGTAGAATAGAGGAGGTTTCTTGTTCCAACTATGAAGGGATAGAATCCTCCTTCAAAGGGATAAGCTCCTCACATCAAGGGGTTAGCTCCATAAGGTAATGGATTCATGTACCTCATAAGAGCGGTTCTATCATCGCAAGATATTTTCTAGAAGCTTCTAGAATTCACTTTTATTGAGCTTTTTGGAAATTACTTGTGCCTTTTTTATCTTACAGGGGTCCGCACTTTTAACACAGATAAAGTGCGTTCAGGTACACAAGAGAGCTGAACATTAGGTGCGGGACCGCAAGCAAGATAGAGAGAAAGTGCGACACCAAAGTTTAGGAGATTTTTAGGAACATTTCTCTGATTTTCAAGGCTTGACATGAGGAACAGATATGTTAGAATTGCAAAGGGAGAAGTATGAGTGATAATGAGCTCATACAGTTAGCAGAATGTCAAGGTGACAATTTTCAGTGTAACAGATTGCCCCCTAAAGTGCGAAGTCTGGAATAGATGATGTCGAAGTCTTTCATATATGAAGAGTGCAGTACTTTATCATTTCAAGGATCATCCTGTGGTCACCCCAGTCGGAACCTGTAAAAACATTCAATGCAAAATATATATATATATATCATCGCTGAGGTAGGCAGTCCTATGCTCAGATCAAAACTTAACTAATTCAAACTGTTCTGATACAGGAATGATTTTGAGTATATCACAATATAGACATGTGTAGACACAGTATGGACGCAAACATCCATTTGTAAATAGTCTACTGTACAATAACAAAATTCCTCGCAGCCTGGATGGTAGAAACTAGATCCAGGGTCTTGATTTCCGCATCTCGAACTAGTACGATTCTATACATGTGAATGAATGTGTCGAAGTCGAACATGGTAGAAACCACTTGATTACCATTCAATGATGTAAACTGTTAACAAGTGTGAGAGTAACCACCAGTAATTTCAATGGCTCTCAAAGTACCCAGTACAATCCATGAAATGTGAATGAATGAGCTGAAGTCGAACATGTCACGGAATCATTTGATCGAAGGTCAATGATGAAACCTGTCGTCGAAAGCGAGAAACCTGCCATTGAGGCATGTAGATTTCAAGGTACTGACGATTCCTAAATCAACTTCCTAGATAATGGGTTGTCGTCGATAGAAAGTGATCTGTTGTAGGCAAGCCCACAACACGAAATCATAGATCAAGTTTTGAAAAATATATCGGCAAGGACTGACTCAGGGATGGTCAAAAATGGATGACAGATATTTTGCAGATGAATGGTTTATTTGAATTGTCCTCTTGAACACATAACGACACTGTAGTTGGCTTGGTAGCAATTGACCCAGAGCTAATACCCAGAAACTGGATGAAGACTTTCAAATGAGGTTTGATTAACTGTTAGGCAAAGGATTTCCCAACCCAGGTGATTGAAAGTGTCGTGTTCAAGAGTGGTTAACTAGATTTTCGAAAAATCAAAATACAACAAATAAGTCATTTTCCTCTCTTTTCCCCCACCATTTCTGGCAGGTACCTCTTTATTTTTGACAAGCTTGAGGACGATAACATTTGCTTGTTTATAAGCTCATCCTTCGGATGAGTCCAACTTAGTTTAAAATTCGAACCCTAAGAAGGAGTGGTTCGTTCCTGTTGAAAATTAAACAGGTCCTTTAATGTTAAATTTTAACGAGTCCAGTATAGGAGAAACTCGGTGTTTTTCAATTTTAGGGAGTCAGAAGAAAAACTTAAGAAAACTCCATGGGTGTAATTTTTCGTAAATTTAGTCTCTCGAGCCTGAAAAAAGATAAAATAATATGATAGAGAACTCTATTGACCGTAATTAGTCGACGTATAGCTTTTTCGTAAATAGTCCATTAAAGTCCGTAAAAGGGGTAAACTTATACTAAAGGGACGATTATTCAATTACTTTAACGAGTTCGAAAAATCAAGTACTCGGCAATATTTTCATGTTTAGAGAGTCTCAAAAGGGCTTAAAAGAGAACTCCAATGTTTCACTTTTTCGTGAATTTTTTTGAAAGAGTCCGAAAAAGTGATAAAAGTATACTCTTTGTTGAAAAATGATCAATTCCCCTAAAAAAATCCAATTTCTGCACAAAAACTTGAAACATTACACATACCTGTTTAAAATAAGTAAAAATGATTTCAAAATACCCTTTTTAAAGTGAAAAATAAACAAATTAAAATTCATCTATTCGAAAAAACTTATAAAAAGGACTTTTTCAACTTCATTTTTACCATTAAAGTTCAGAGTGAAAAGTAGAAGCTTTTGGGTAAAAAAGTTCCTGTGAAGATTTCGGAAGATCCGTCTGACGAAATCGAGAACCGTCAGTCCCAGGTAATCCAAAACCTCTTAATCTTGCTTTTCATCCATTTAAAATTCTTTTTAGGCTTTAGTTTTTATCTTTTAAGGGAAAAATATGTTTAAGAAATCGCCCGCGGGGGTCCACAGGCACAACACACAGGACCTGCGGACCCCGACCTTTTTCTATGTAGAAAAAGGTCATGGGTCTGCACTTTTTATATAGAATGTGTGTGTTCCTACGCACTGTGTATGAAGGAAAAGTGTGGTCCCCGCACAATTGAATTTCAAAATCAAAATTTTCATTTCCCGCCCAAAAATTTTCAAATCAGATTGTTCTAACTTATCTTTTTATGCATTGTAGGATTAGTAAGATGTTGATTTGGAGAGAACGTGAGCACGCGGATGTGGATGACGCCGCGATGCTCCATTTTCCCACAATGCAGGCTTTAAGAGCATGCGGTTTGTATAAATTTTGGGCCATTCAGGGCATGAGGGCATAGGTAGACCTCCTGACATGGCTGGTAAATAGGTGGAATGTGCAGGACCAGTGTTTCATTATTGGCAGCCACCGGCTCGAAATTGACCTGGAGGATATTTATTTTTTGACTGGTTTGTCCAAGAGGGATGAACAACTTTCCTTGTTTGGGACTAGGCCAGGTGGCCAAACTGTCGCTAGTCTTCAACAAGAGTTCTGTAATGATGAAGCAAACCCCAGGGAAAAATGGATTGATATAAAAACTATCATTTGTCCCGAGCTGAAAATAATTGCGTTTACTGTTACCAGACTATGTGGGAGTGCCACACTGCATGTGGCTACCGGTTCCCAGATGCGTATTGCTGTGGACTGTTTTCGAGGCACCATTTTCAACTGGTGCGAAGCTATGTTGGCCAATGTAAAAAGCCAACTGACTAGAGCGAAAAATGGAAAACTAAATAACTTTGGATATGGATCCATCGTGGTCACTTTTGCTCTAGAGAGGGTACCCATGCTAGCTCCGCAAAGTATTCTTGTTGATGTTGGTCGACCCCGAGAACCTAGGATGGTTCGTTGGGTTGCATTGATGGCCCGTCACGGTATTGAGGGCGCTGAGATTGTTCGATTTCCTCCTTCATATTTCCGTTGGCTGGACTGCCAAATTTTTGTCATCGATGACTTTCCATACGCCAGGATAGATTTCCGCGGCGACCGGGAGATGACTCTCCCAGCAGGGGAACAGTGGGATGAATCAGGTAAAATCATTTTCAACGAATTCTAAGTTCTAATTTTTTTTATTTTTGATCGTCTTGTCAATTAATAACTAAAAAAATTTTATGACTGCAGATGTGGGTCCACGGCGATCAGCCCATCTCCAGCCCTATGACGGAAGACAACCAGTTGCAGCCGCACCAGCCCTAGTAGGCCAATCAGCAGAAATTTTGTCTGAT
This sequence comes from Pinus albicaulis, assembly GCA_034641835.2. Classification (NCBI taxonomy): domain Eukaryota; kingdom Viridiplantae; phylum Streptophyta; class Pinopsida; order Pinales; family Pinaceae; genus Pinus; species Pinus albicaulis. The sequence continues at coordinate 708,095,814 of CM076573.1, read as the reverse complement.
TTAGAGCATCATCTAGAGCGTCTGACTCTAGATATTCCAGAGACAGACATAGATGAGATCCCACTCAGATTGCAGAGATACGTGATTGGTGTTCCAGGACCTTTTAGAAGGTTCCTGTGTAGGGTGGCTCGGGCAGTGGTTTCTTATCGTGATCACCATCAGTGATGGGATGATCGTGTTGTAGACTCATATTTTTTACTTTTTGTGTTATCATTTTTCCGATCATAAGGTGTTTCCAACCTATGATCGAAGACGATGTATATTTTTTGAAAAACATTCTATACTATGATATATCACTATTTACCGGCTATCTGTGTTCATATTATGGATGTTGTTTTTTTTACTGTTTGGATCATTGCAAATGTCGATTTATCATACTAGAAGAAACTACGTCTGCTAATGTATTTAAATGTATTGGAATATGTTGATATTCAATGTAATCAAATTCACCTTCCAAGAGATGAACTCTTAAAAATAATCGTAATAACACCGGATTTCTAATGGCATAAACCCTGTTTAATTGTAATACAACAAGTTCAGAATCCAACCTAACAATCAAACTCTAAATTCCAAATGATATGGATTCAGATAATAACTCAATCACTGCACTATACTCGGCAATGTTATTCGTTGTTTGACCAAGGCTTACCCCATGCATGGATACTAACTCATCAGAGGGTGAATAGATAACCCAAGCTGCGGAAGAAATTTTTCGTGTACTACGACAAGCACCATCAGCAAAACCAATGTAGGTTTGAAGAGACGTCGACATCTGCAATATCAAGAGTAAAACTCAGATAAGCAGGAAAAGTGATAAACACACTTCTAAACTAAGAAAACTTTTCTAATCTAAAACACACCAGCAGTAAAGAAATCTAATCTAATAAAAAATCTCCATACCAAATTTTAAGCATAATATCGCTTTAGATAAAGTCCATTTATGGGTTTATCTAAAGGGACACCGTCAAAATCTATCAGCTCATAGGCCCCTTTCACTAACTTTCGCTTGACAATGAAAGGGCCATGCCACATGGGCACGAATTTCCCGGCTCCTAGCTTATCGTTGGCTTAATCATAAACTAAGACTAGGTCTCCTTATAAAAAATTTCGAGGGGTAACACTTTTATCATACTGAGCTTTTATTCATTTAATATGAGTCTCGTTTGCTATTGCAGCATTTCGTCAATTCTCATCCAGCTGAGCTAAGTACAAGAAATGTTTCTCCTCCTCAGACGTAGCTGGGAGTAATTCTATGGCTAATTTCAGTGATGGAATTTCGCATTCAATCGGAAACACAGCTTCCAAACCGTAAACGAGTTGAAAGGGAGTGAAACCAGTTGATGTTTTAACTGAGGTTCGATATGCCCAAAGTGCTGAAAATAACATGGAATGCCAATTCGTTTTCTGAATACCAATAATTTGTCTAATCATGGTAACTAAAACTTTATTTATAGCTTAGACCAGACCATTGGCTTGCGTATAATACGGAGTGGAACTATCGTGGCGCAGGCCAAGTTGATCTATCAGTTCCATCATCATGACATTTCGAAAATGACTTCCATGATCTGTAATAATGGCTTGAGGAACACCGAACCTAGCAATTATGTGATTAAATACGAAAGTTGCAGCAGTTTTTCCGTCAGCCGAAAATGTAGGCATCACCTCGGCCCATTTAGTAAAATAATCTACTACTAAGATAATATATGCATGCCCCCCGGCCGAGTGAGGGTTACATGTAATAAAGTCGATACCCCATTTTTCAAAAGGACCAACAGCAATTATGGGATGAAGAGGAGCGGGTGGCGCGCGCATCTTACGATCAAAAAGTTGACAATTGTGGCATTTCCAGACTTCATAAATACAATCCTTGAATAACGACGACCAGAAATAGCCAGTGCGCAATATCTTTTGGGCTGTGGCATACCCAGACATATGACCGCCACATGCTCCAGAATGGCAGTCATTTAAAACCTTTTCAGCTTCTTCATGAACAAGACAGCGTCGGAAAACCAAATCCGCTCCACGACGATAAAGTGTATCACCAATGATATTATACTGTTGGGATTGGAAGCGTATTTTCCGTCACTGAGATCGTGAGATTTCAGGCCGAAAAGATTGGGTTTGGAGATCAAAAATAATATCTCCATACCATGGATCGAGAGTACTGATAAGAAACAGAGATTCGTCCACAATGGGCTCTTCTGCCACAATTTCAGTATCAGTAGAGGGAAAATCACACATCAGTTCTGCAAATACCAAAGATTTCTTTGCCTTGGATTTCTCAAACTCCAAGTCAAATTCCTGTAGGATGACTATCCATTTGGAATACTTGCCCCCTAGCAATTTTTTGGTTAAAATATACATCATAGGGTTGCAATCAGAAATTACCGTGGTTTTACGTAACAAGATGTAGTGCCTAAATCTTTGGACAGCTTGGACAACTGCCAATGCCAATTTCTCCACATGTGTATATTTGATCTCGGTCGGATGCAGATTTTGACTAAGACAGTAAATCACATGTTCAGTATGAGGTTTGTCTTCCTGAACTAACACCATCCTAATGGTGGAATGAGAAGCAGCGAGGTACAAAATGTAATCCTGGTTGTAGTTGGGAGGATGCAATAACGGTGCATGGGTTAACGCGTGTTTAAGTGCATCAAAATATCGATCAACGATCTCATCCCAAAAGAATGGAACATTCTGTTTCAACAACCAGGTGAAACCCTTTGTAAGATCGGCATAGTTAGGAATGAACCGACGTAAAAAGTTTGTTTTCCCCTGCAAACTTTGGAGTTGGCGTAAAATCAAAGGAGGAGGTAATTTGATAATAGCTTCGACCTTCGTTGGATCAACGCGAATGCCTGCTTTCGAGACAACAAAGCCCAGTAAACGACCCGACTCTACACAAAAAACACATTTGTGTGGATTCAGCCTAATTTTATAATGCCGACACCTCATAAAGATAGATCGTAAGTGTGTGAGATTATCAGCCCTGCGTGATGAATGAGCAGGTAAATCATCGAGATACGACTGCACAATGTGCTTAATGTCATGAAACGCATAAGACATTGCCCTTTGGAAAGTCGCTCTAGCATTCTTCAATCCAAAGGGTAGCTTGCAATAAGAAAATGTCCCCCACAGACAAATAAAAGCTATTTTTGGCTGATCAGTAGGGAGTATGTTTATTTGATTATACCCGGAAAAACCATCCATAAAGGAAAACATTTCGCTACCGGCACAATCATCGATTATTTGATCGATATAGGGAGTTGGATAATTGTCTTTGGGACAAGCTCGATTAATATCCCTATAATCGATACATACTCATATCGTTCCTTGTTTTTTAGTTACAGGAACAATATTTGATACCCAATCTGATAAAGGAATTGGATATATGAAACCTACACGAAGTAATTTTTCAACTTTGGATTTAATCTAGGATGTATCTGACGTAAACGTTGACGAATAGGTTTGGCATCCGGGTAAGTCTTGATTTCATGTACGACGATTGACGAATCAATTCCTAGCATTTCTTCATAGGACCAGGAAAACACATCACAGAATTCTTGAAATAGGGCTTTATAAGCTTTAATTTCATCTTCAATACAGCAAGCACCTATATGAATGTTTTCAATTATTCCTGGTTTTACTAAAACGTCAATTGGAACCATTCGAGAAATATTTTCCAAATTTAACTCAAAATCAGGATTTTGCAATGGATTCTGGGGTTCTTTGACATATTCAGTGGTAAAAATTGAAGCGAAATCATCTTCAAAATGATCTAGTTCAGGTAAAAACGAAGATCGGTGATGCAGATCTTCCCATGGTAAATCATCAACGGACAAAAATTCACGAATGTGCTCATCAGTATGAACAATACCACGAAATGTCGTTGTGGCTGAACTGGATATAGAAAGTGATTCCTCACGGATCCCATTCATTGGATCATTTTCGGTTGAAGAGGGGTCGGAAAGTGACTGTACAGCCTGGTATGCAATTTCAAATGGACTCAAAGGCATCATGCCATCAATTGAATCTAACTCGGAATCGGAAGGTACGATCCAAGGATCATCAAACATAATAGTATCTGACGAAATCATGTGAATAGTTGCAACATCAGGTGATACATTAGGAGGAGGAAAGGAAAAAGTTCCCAGTAAACCAGAATCTTTAACCAATCCTATTCCAACATCCTTATAAGGGATAGCTGCTTTACCAACGTGTCGTATTGTTTCTGTAGAGGCTGGGTTGGAAGAGAAATAAGTTAACTGATCTATTGTGACGATCTTTCCTTGATATGGAAATTTTATGAGTCGAAAGACCGAAGAAACAACAACAGTCAAAGCATAAGACCAGCTACGGCCCAGGAGAAGGTTGTAATATAGAGGGGCATCAACCACTTCCACATCTAGATTTACGGTTTTACCTTCGACCCCTATGGGTAAATCCCGCAAAATACCAAAAGGGTGGAAACCTCGACCATCAAAAGCCTTAAGAATCGTCGAAGATTGGTTAAGTGTAGGAGAACCAAGTGATTTCCAACACTGAATCGACATAATACACATTGAAGCTCCCTCATCAATCACAGTCTGATAGATCAGTCTATTTTTTACTAACACTGGTATCTGGAAAGCCATTTGATGAGGTAGATGAGGTGTACTATTTTCTAAATCAAAGATTATAAGATTAGAATCTTGAACATCTACAGCTCCTATAGCAGACAAAAACAATTTACGCGTGCTGGGCATGATTGCAACACTTCCAAAGCTGACATTGCTGAAGGAGAAATAGCTAAGTCTTCAACAATGTTGTAATTTTGAGCAGCTCTCGCATGTGGATTGAAAGCTGATTTACGAAGAACACCTTTAGCAGGCGGTTTGATTATTAAGTCTGGATTTTGTTTCTCAATCTGTAGCGGACCAGAAACAAGAGGAGGCATAGTTGATGCATTTGCATTAGAAGATTCTGCTTCTTTACCATCAACACGACTCTTAGTACCATAATCTTGTGATCGTGTCGCAATCCTTACATGAGACATCATCAAAATAGGTTCTTCTGAAGTAGTCGAAGTAGAACCAACCATTTTTCTATCTTGAGTTGGAAAAGGATCCTTCAAGACAGCAGGTTGTTGTGAACCTTTAACGAATTTTTCAACCTCTGCCCGATGTGGGCATTCCTTATTAAAATGATCTTCGTCACAAATATAACAAGGATAACGAGGTTTGCGTTTTTCGTCATTGGATTCATTTTATCAATTTTCTCTTTTAAATTATTTTTATTTTTATTCTTCCCTTTCTTTTTACCACCAGATTTAGATTTAGCCGTAGATGTCTCTACAACATGAATGTCGACAGAAATTCAAGGGGAAGATTCTCCTTTCGGGGAATCTGGTAAAGTTATGATAGGAGAATAATTCTTTGAAGATTTCTTCTTACTTTTCGTATTGACTGTACCAATCATACCATCAGCGGCATGAGACCCTAAAGGAGCAGCAGCTATTTGACCTTGTTTCGGAAGGTCGGGGATTTTTTCGTGTAAAGTACCTGACTGCGTATAAACGAGGTCAAGGTACTAAGCTTGATCAATCACTTTCTCTTTAGTAACAACACCAGCTTTAGCTACATCTTCAGTAATCTTGGGTAATAATGATTTAACAAACCATTGTGCCAAAATTTGATCCGAAATATAAACTTTCACCAAACGTCTTCTACGTCGCCATTCATGAATATGATCGGAAATATACATAGATGTAGTTTGCTTTAGTGAAGTTAATAATTTCGTGCCATTTTCGTATCTGACAGGCAACTGAAAATGAGTCAAGAAGGCAATCACTAACTGACTGAAGTTATTAAACGAGCCTCGTGGTAACTCAATGTACCATTTGGTTGCAAGACCAATAAGAGTTCTTTGGAAAAGACGTAAGCGAATCGAATCATTAATGATTGAATTAGATGCACACCAGAGGTGATAAGTCATGACGTGATTTGATGGATCCTCTCCTGAATTACCTTCGAATTTGGGTATATCACTGGGCAACTTATGCGGCATTGGCAGCCAGTACAGATAATAGAAAATCGGATCATTCGTAAGGCGCGTCAAATCAGGTAAATCCAAAGTTGCAATAAATGGTAACTGACAGTTAGGGTCACGAAAACCTTGAGTAGCCAAAGCAGTTCCAGGAGGTGGATACCCAGGATAACTGGGAATCAGATTTGCATTAGGAATTGTGTAACCTCCTGGAAAACCAGGATTAACCGGACCAAACTGGGGTTGTTGAGGCTGCTGATAAGTATAGCCAGGGTACGGTTGATACTGATAACTTGGATTTTGTGAACTGGGACCGTATTGAGGATATCCCTGGTACGGTTGATACGTGAATTGTGGTTGACTTGTGACAACTGTACTTGTACCGGCTTGTCCTGCAGGCATCTGAACCGAAGTCTGAACTGAAGATCCTGACTGGGGTACAGAGACTTGAGGGATTTGCACAGATACAGGGATAGCCGAACTCAGAGTTACAGATACTCCAGAAATAGGTGTTACAGGTTGAACAGACGTTGCAGCAGTTTGAGGCGGAGTCTTAGGTGAACTAGGCCCAGCCTGCTGAACAGAACTAGGTGCAGAAGTTTGAATAGTTGGCTGGACAGGTTGCTGGGTTAAACCAGAAACCAAAGGCTGTCCAGGTTGATAAGGCAGCTGCACGTTAGGCTGCATAGGCTGTTGATACTGGGATGGATCCCACACCATATTCATTCCGGGGTACTGTCCCGCAGAAGGTTGAACGTAAGGACCATAACCTGGTTGAACGTAGGGTTGACAAGTAAGTGGTAAATTTCTGGCTCCTTGAACAGATGACTGACCAGAAGGCTGTTGGTAACCTTGAATTGGGTGCTGACCTTGAGGTTGATAACCCTGAGGCGTGTACTGAAGCTGGGGTTGATAAGGACCCTGAGGAGCATATTGAGTTTGGGGTTGACCCTGTGGTATGTACTGTCCTGAAGGTTGATATCCTTGAGGTATGTACTGTCCTTGGGTTTGTCCCCCAAAATAATATGATTCCACAGTTTGTCCTGGGAAAAAGCTACCTTGAGGTTGACCCCCAGGTGGTAACTGACTTCCTGAAGGTTTCCCCCCCGACGGTAACTGACTACCTTGAGTTTTCCCCCCAGGCGGTAACTGATTTCCCTGAGATTTCCCTCCAGGCGGTACCTGACTGCCTTGAGGCTGCGGATTCGGAATATTACCAGACATCATAAAAATTTTCCCTTCGTTCGACGTTTCAGTTTTAATTCCACTTAAACCAGATGATAACACACTTTCAATCGGTTGAGGAGCTGCCCTTGAGAAAGTACCAGACAGAGCCTGATATCCCGAAGGAACAGAAGGACCACCATGTAAAAATGATTCTGGTGTCTGGGAAAACATGGATGACTCTCCTACCATAATGGATGACGGATAATAACCTCTGGGTTTTGGATGAAATGGAACTCAAGGTGGAGAAAAAGCAAGACCCGGGTTCTCTAAAAAATTCTTTAAGGATAAATACCAAGCAGTAGTTCGAATAGGGCTGTAGAAAATTGCTTCACGTTCCCTAAGATTTAACGATTGAGGGGAATTGGGAAGAGACAACTCTTCGTCTGGATTAGTAAGTTCTTCAATAGAAATTATTCCAGATGGAAGATCGTCAGTGACAATATTTCTTACCCTAGGTGAACCAAGATCGCTGGAAGTTGGTGAAATAAATCCCGAAGATGTTTCCAAAACAAAAGGTTCAGTTTCAGGTTCAGAGATTTCAGGTTCGTCAGCCCATTCACTGGCAGGAGAAATACTACCAGTAACTTCAGAAACTGAAATCGGCTCTTGAATGTGTTCTGTTATGGGTGTTTGATAATCAGGATGAACTACTATGGATGAAGTTCCAACTTCTGTTGATTTAATCCTACCGCTACTAGACGATACCAGAGCACGAAGCCCTTCAAGCTGACTTGGTGAATATTCAGGGGGTTTCCCTTGTAGTCTCCGGGATTGTCTCGGCAATTCCGCCACGATTAATTATTTAACTAATCACACGCAAACAAAGAAAATTTCAAAGAAAACACCTAAAGTCTTTAAAGAAACAAACAGCTGAATCACATGCTTAAAAATCTAGGAGTTCAAACCACACACAAACAGTAACTCCCCGTACTAAAAACACTAGTTGGTGATGAAATCCAACTTAGTAGAAATTTAATACAGAAAGGGCGGTTGGAACAGTTACCCCGACAACCTGCTTAATGAAACAGACTGGCACAAGTTTCCTCACAAAACCATCTCGTGTGAAGAGAACCCCCCAAAGATTCCAAGTGAGTCTAGTCGACGTCTGCTCCAGGTACAGTGAGATCTTTCCTTCACTGTCACCTTAGGAAATAATCTTAAGTTCTAGACACTAAGGTTACCAACAGTAACAAATATAACTGGGGGAACAGTCTACGATCCAATCCCACGCGCAAGGGCAGAGTAACAAAGCTCTATCCCCTTGAAGGCTCCTCGACATGGTTAATCCAAGGTTTATCGACAAGTGACCCCACGCTCCTGGATAATGGTTAATCTGAGGTTTACCATTTGTAATGCGTGCAGAATCTTCTATCTTCCCCAATGAAACAGAATTGATTGTCTCAAAGGTTCGGACATGATCTCATGATTGACTTCTTTAAGAGAAGCTTCCCAGATTATACAAATTACAATTGGATTTATTTCCTACCGCAAGATTCGTCTACTTGTTTGTTTTACTACCTTGGAGAGTTAATTACTCCCTACTCCAAGATATTAGCCTAAGCTATGTTGGTGATAAGAGCCCTAGAAAATAAAAAGATTGCTAGATGAATTTTAATTAAGAGTTACTTTTAGGAGTTTTTTCTTAAGTCAATGGGTGTGGAATTGAAACTCTGATGGTGTGAAGACTCGACTTCCAAAAAAAAAAACTAAAAATGCACCTAAAAATGATAATCAGATCATTTTATTTCAATGAAATTCTAATTAAGGAAGAGTTAGAGAATGCAATTCTTTTAATGAACAATTCCTTCTTTAAACATAAAGAACAATTGAAAGAAAATATTTTTGTCTTTTCAACAATAACTCCAAATGAAACAAACTATCAAAGCTCATAATAAAATCCTTTCACTTTCAAAAACTTGAAGCTATAAAACAAATTTCTTTCAAAAGAGATCTACAAACTTCTATGAAAATCACTCAAAACTATCAAACTAATTCCGAGATCTACAAATTTTAATAACCTATTTGAATAAAAGCTTTAAAAAAATTTTGAAGAATGTTTTACTTAGTTATTCAACAAACTAAGGATCTATTTTTTCAAAATAACAAACAGATCAAAAACACTCAATTATGTTTTTATAAAAAATGAAATTCAAAAACCAATAACAAAGTTTATTTTCGAAGATTTGCAAAGAAACAGGCAACTCTATTTCTCAATAAAGGATGATTTCACAATCAGGTCGGATTCAGCAAAAGACAAAAGACCAATGTAATCTCAGGTATTTCAAACATTCAATGCTTCGAATCACTACAAATACCAATTTAAAAACAATCCAAAACGCAAAACTTCTAGAAAATCATCGAAACACCAATACTGCTAAGATTCATTCACAGAAAACTTTTGACAGAAACAATCATCAATATGGGCAGAAATAAAAACTCTAAATTAAAATAAAGATAAACTAAAGAAATAAATCTAAAGGTTTTTCAAAATTTTAACAGGGTCTGCAGGCTTGCAGAAGGAACAGGTGCAGTACCGCACTGTTTACTAAAGAAAAAATGCGAAACTGCCTGCACTGTGCAAAGAAGGAAAAGTGTGGTCCCAGGAAAAATTAGAGAAAAACATAAAAGATATCAAAATTTTCAAAAACAGAGAAAACCTAAGCTACCCAGGCAGATGTCTATCAATCAAAAACTATGAAAACGTTTCCTCAAATCAAAATAAAAGAGAACCAAAAACAACAAGCTCTTTCCCCAGTGGAGTCGCCAATTTGTTGGCGGATAAATCCGTCTTGCAGACAAGACCGATCTCCCTAGTACTAAAATTATCTAGCAACAAACAACCAAATAGAATAATCTTTCTCTAAGCGTATATGATCTATGAAAAGCTCTATAGAGGTGTTAAGGACTTACCGTTTGTCCAGTGCTTGTTTGAAGTCATTATTGTCCCTCGCGCGCTTGAAGGAGTTTTCCTCGTAAACCTGCAGTCACAAACAAGCAAAATATTACATAGCACCTGTATAGAAATCATCATAAACCATGCTTATCATAGTGACCAAGTAATCTATGAAATAAACCATTGATTGAAAGCTTATTGAGAAAAATGAGTATATTTGTATTAATTTCAAAAGAAGAAAATCCTTACAACCTGAGCCTTGATGTTGCACAGGACTTTCTGGGGTCCGAAGCAGGAATCTCCTTTACTTTGATAAGCTCTGCACTCCTCCAATCAAGACAAATAGAGGTATGTAATCTCTCCTCACAAAAGTCTTAATCAACTGAGTTTGAATCTCAACAGCACTTAACTTCAAATATTCTAAAGCTTCAACTCCCCTTTGAGGCTACCCAATGCCTCTTTTATAGTAGAATAGAGGAGGTTTCTTGTTCCAACTATGAAGGGATAGAATCCTCCTTCAAAGGGATAAGCTCCTCACATCAAGGGGTTAGCTCCATAAGGTAAGGGATTCATGTACCTCATAAGAGCGGTTCTATCACCGCAAGATATTTTCTGGAAGCTTCTAGAATTCACTTTTATTGAGCTTTTTGGAAATTACTTGCGCCTTTTTTATCTTATAGGGGTCCGCACTTTTAACACAGATAAAGTGTGTTCAGCTATGCAAGAGAGCTGAACATTAGGTGTGGGACCGCAGGTAAGATAGAGAGAAAGTGCGACACCAAAGTTTAGGATATTCTTAGGAACATTTATCTAATTTTCAAGGCTTGACATGAGGAACTCATATGTTAGACTTGCAAAGGGAGAAGTATGAGTGATAATGAGCTCATACAGTTAGCAGAATGTCAAGGTGACAATTTTCAATGTAACAGAAACATGGGTACTCCTTGGATGAGGAATTAAATTTTTCACCAAACGAGTATTCTTGCTCAAAATTTGAGTAAAAACTTTGGGAGATAAGTTGAAAATGCAAGTTGAAAAAGTAGTTTTTTTCTTTTTTCCCTCTAAAATTTAATGATGTAATCAAATCTTACTTTATTATTTACACTATTATTTTATAATTTCCTTAGGAGGCCCTTTTTAGAGCTTAAAATTCCCCTAATGAGCACGAATAATGGTTCCCACAGATGATGAGATGAATTATATGTGATGTTGGTGGAAGAATTTGCGTAATGATTGGTTTGTATTGAGTGAGGGGGGGTTCCTATGACCTTGTTGGTGTACAAGGGGAAGATGTATCCTCCTCAATAGGCAACTGGCGCTAAATCCTAAGATGTTGAAATTTTTGTAACATAGGGCATGCTTATGTGCCATGAGAGTGACTAGTGATAATGTCGCACACAGGGCAAGTAATTACTAATTAAATGGTGTGTGAGCCAGTACTACTCATGGCGTAAGACGACGATGCTTGGTTGGGTTCATGAGATGGGATATTTTTGTGTTTTTTCCATCTTTAGGTCTTATTTTTAGCATAATGTGGATTCCTTGGGTGGTTTTTTTTTAACGTTTCTCTAGTTGCTCGCAATCGTGGAAGATATTGACAGTTATTCGTTTGATGAAATTGGGAGCATATGCAAAAATATCAATGAGTGATTTTCTCTTGGTTGTAGTGGTGTATTTAGGGGATATGGGTTACTATGCAAAAAATATCAGCAAACCTGGCCAACTCCCAGCATTAGTTAACCAGGTGGTTGGGTTTAACGCATAGGGCACATGGGAGGTTTGGTTTAGACCATGCTTTCTTGGGCCTTTTTGTCTTTTTCACATGTCTAGGTCGGTTGTGGTGAAAATAGGTCGGCAGGGCTTTTGCTAGTTTTTTCTCTTCAAATATGCATAAGATGGACCTGGATGCTTCATTCCCTTGAGTTGTGGTACTTTAAGAAAGTTATGAGTCTGAATTGACTAATTCAGAGTATTCAACGATGAACCAACGCATGAATTATAACATATAGCAGAATCCAGAAAAGTGGGGAAAATGTTGTACATGATGGTTGCTTCCACATGTTAACACAATTCTATGCTTAGTCATGAGTGTGTTTTAATTTTTTTGTTTTTAGGATAAAATTTGTAAATTTCAAAAAAAAATAGAACGTTGTCTGAAGTTCCAGTATCGTTTGTTTTAGCCTTGTCGGATAGTCTGTTTTAATTATGTTTTATGTTTTTTTTTTCCTTTACCTGATGCTACTAGAAGTTCTAGTAACCTCCCCTATTTTTTTAAAAAAATTAAAAAAGCGCATCCGCTTTTGAGTTAGCCACATGTTCCCATCATCAACTAAGATTTAAATATATTAATCATGAGCCATGTCATGTGATACGAAAGGTTATACGTTTTAGTGATTTCGAGTTAAGTTTTGGTCATACGTAGAGGAGTTATGTGTCAATCTGTAGTAACGAATAACCAACCGATGTTTGTCTTGTATGTCAATCCGAGTTGTTATATCCACATGTCAAGGTATGTATCTAGTGTCAAGGTAGATCGTGGATTTGTGATTTAATGTGGTGACTGTTTGGTTAATCACGCATGGGAGTTGTCAGAATTTTAGGCCTGTCATAAAATACGATGGAGGTGACTCCCAACTCCAATACCACTCAGCTCGAGCCACCTATAGTGGAGAATCTAAAACAAAGGAGGAAACCAAAGATATCATGAAGTGTGTTATACAGTTCAGGATATTTCCCATTATGAAAATATTTTATTCATGGATAAGTGAACCAACATATCATTTTAAATCACAGAAAGAAAGGGAAAGCAATCAGTTTTTGAATTTGGCTATTGGTGAATGAGAAGTTCCAGTGAGCAGCTTGAAGAGGGAGACTCGGTTTTTTTTATGTATATTTTATTAATTATTAGTTAGATATAGTTATATTAGGTTTTATTAAGTGAAAGGGCATGATCAAAGATCATGCCTCTTCACCAAGGGACACCATGAGGCTATATTTAAAGCCTCGGTGATTCCCCATTGTAATCATATCTCATATATCTTATCTATCATCAATAATAATATATACTTATTTAATTTTACCAGAGTTTTTACACTCCATTGGTATCGGATCCATCGCTCTTCGGGATCTATCTGATCACCCAGAACTAAGGAATTACAAAAATTCCAGATTGCAGATTTTTTTTTACCAAGTGCTTGAGCAACAACCTTGGTTTAAAAAATAATTTCGTTGTCCGTCCAGCTATTCTCTACCCTTCTCTTCCGCCAACAACCATTCCACTGCACTGACCATTTGTTGTCAACTTCTACCGTCCACTTCTCAAATCGAACAAACCATTGACCATTCAAATTTTAATAATAATACAGAATTACATATTTTCCTACTTACAAAATCTATAAAATCTATACAATTACTTGCATATTGCTGTGCTGTTTCCTATAGTGTTCTCCCTGCAATCTAATCTTGTTCTGCCCCCAAGTCAAGTCAATATAATAGTACGTCATAAAATATTGGTCCAATGTGTGGTAAGGAGAGCCCCGCGTGAGGATTTTTCTTCTCAGACTTGGAACAAAGCTAGGCCTTTGTCATGGACAATACAGTGCCACTCCTCTTTTGTCTCCTCCGACAATATTTACCGGTCCCACTCAAACACATCACCGGCGAAATTCCGGCCATCCACACTGTGAAAACTCCACGCTGTCCATAAAGTGTCGTGGCACTACTCCGGTTTGGGGTCACGGCTATTTCAAAGCACAGGTTTCTTATTAAGTGAGCGGAGCTAGCCACAGAGTTACCCGAAATATTATTGTCGTGTTTTGTGGAGCCCCTGCTTCACCATTCGTTTGAACCGGTGTGACATTTTAATTGGTGACAGGTTTTTTATTAAGCAATCGAGTTTTTTTTAAAACGAGTGTGACGTTTGAACGGATAGCGTGTGACTGTTCGTAAGCCATGGCAATGTGGAAACTTCTCTGGGTTAGCGTGTGACTGTTCGTAAGCCGTGGAAACGTGGAAAATTCTCTGGGATGCGTGTGACTGCTTAAGCCGTGGAAACGTTGCTCTCATCCGAATTTGTGCGGTCAAACCATACAGTCACGTCCTCCTTATTACACTATTCCATTTCATCCGTGACCTTTCGATTATTAATAATCGTATAAGAGATATAAATATATATTATATAGTTTTCAAATTGATAATTATATATATTTATATATATATATATATATATATATATATATATAGATATTATAATTATATAATTATTTATTATATAATTTCAATTAATAAATTATATATATAATAATTATATAATTTATTTAAAAAAAAATGTATTAATTTAATTAATTAATTAAATATTAATTAATTAATTAATAAAAATAAATAATAAAAAAATACGAAAAGGGAGAGAAACTGGCAGAAAAATATTCCCCACCTTATACACGTTCAATGTCTTCATCGATGTCGATGGCTGAATTCCAGAAGAAATTGGGAGATCTGGAGAAACAAATCAATAATAATTCCGAAGAATTCGGAAAAAGACTAGTCGATCTTGAAGGTACAGTTGCAGGGCACTCCAACGACATCAAAAAGATTCATGATACGACAAATCGAATAGAAAGACAAATGTGGCTAAATCATCACGAGGCCACAGAAAAGCATAGCAAAGCAATGAACAAGATGACAGAGCATAGCGAAGCGATGAACAGGATGACATAACTCTTCAATAAGCTAAATGATAAGATAGATAAGTTAAGTCAGACACAACCTCCAATATTCCCAAATTTCGAACATAATCAACTGAACAATTCAGCTAATTCAGATCATCATCATGAATATAACATGTTTGAAGAAGAGCAATTAGATGTGGTTGAATTGGAAATCCGCTCACATGAAGGCTATAGTGTTGAACCACCTAGAAGTAGAGACTCTGAGATCAACCATGAAAATTATAGAGTCGAGAAACCCAGAGAAGAAAATACAACTCAATATACTAATAAAGCCAGAAATGCAACAACGGAAGTTATTGAGAACTTTTATATAAATGAAAATCCAATGTCAGAAAAAGAAACAATGTTGGTGAAGGAGCCACATAAAGAATTCAACGTGACTGCTATCACAGATGCAACTACAGACATAGTCATTGAAAATGAAAGAGACCATGAAAATATAGATGCTTATAAAAAGAAAAATGTTTCATAACCAGAATTGAAAGAAAAATGTGAAGATACAAACACATATGAAGCCACTGATACAGTGCCAGAAGCTGTTAAGGCCTTCGGTGATGAAGCAGATATAGTTGTTAGGAAGGAAGCATTTGATGATGAGGAGAAGTTACATCAGACAATAATTGTTGGTAACTTACCTCTAAATCTAAAAAGGAACAAAGAAGAATCACCAACAGTACCAGGAATAGGATCTGACCCTGTCAATATCAGATCTTGTCACTATCCACATCACCAAAATATTGAACTCGAGGAGATGCTCCACGATATTTTTAAAATGTGGGAAGCAAGAGCCCGCCGCTCAAGAAACCCAGGCGTTCGTCAACATTGTCCATCATTACATATGCTTTGAGGACAAAGCATCTTTAAGAGAGGGGCAATGTTATGTATATTTTATTAATTATTAGTTAGATTTAGTTATATTAGGTTTTATTAAGTGAAAGGGCATGATCAAAGATCATGCCTCTTCACCAAGGGACACCATGAGGCTATATTTAAAGCCTCGGTGATTCCCCATTGTAATCATATCTCATATCTCTTATCTATCATCAATAATAATATATACTTATTCAAGTTTACCAGAGTTTTTACACTCCAGTTTTTAGACAGTTTTCATTGAAGATACAACAACACCTGTTAAGTAAGCTCTCCTAATCTTGACACCTATCAGATTATAACATACAACATTATTTATTGTTGAAGATGACTAAGAAAGGAGGAAAAATTAAGCGTATTGAACCTCAAGGAGCTGAATTAATAGATGAAAATTCAAATGTGAGGAGGTTCTTTGTACAAGATGGGTGGTATACATTTTTTTTTAATATTAGGAAGCTCTCATATAGGAGTAGATAAGGAATTTTATCTCTCATTTTATGGACAAGAAGAAAATGTTTATGGCCTCAGATTGCAAGTATCAGCAGAGTCCATTGCTGAAGCTTTCCACCTTCCACAAGAAGGAGAAAAATGGTTCAAAAGCCAATTTATCACTGGAGGAGACCTCAATAGCTTCATCAAGGATGAATACAGAGACCCTAAATGGGCTAAAGGCATTCCTAGCAGTTATCTCAAGGATGAATGGGCTGAAACTGTCAAGCTCATCGAGATATACCTTACTTGTGAGAGGAGGTATACTATTGTTTTTATTTATCACATGAGGTTTTTGTTTCACATTGCAGGTATGAAGACCCTCAACCTACCTTTATTTCTGTTGAAAATATTGACTAAGTTTTTAGGTAGGATACAAACCCATGAAACAACTTCAAAATATAGCCTTTATCATCAAGATCTGATCAAGGTGTTGGTTGTTGAAGAACTCAGAAAAAGAAACCAGTCATGGGAGCACTTCCTATTCTACAGGTCAGGTCAAACTACACCTACACAGAATATTCTTGCTCATCTATTTCCAATTTCACAGCAACATTCTCAACCTGCCAAGCAGAAGGGAAAAATTCAGAAACCAACTACTTCATCAATTGGTAAAAGGACTAAAAGAAAAGCTAAGAAGGATAACATCTACAAAAAGGCTAAAGTAAAAAAGGAAAAGGTTCCCCTAACCAAAGTTGAAGAGAAGCTCGAGAAGGGAGAATGTTCTTCTAATAGAAAGCCCAAATTAATGAATATTGTGCCTCCTATTTCTCCTTTTCCAAAGGTATATGCTAGATCAAGGAGAGGAAAGAATACAGCTGCAGAAAAATCAAAAGAACAAGTTTTGGCGAAATTTCGAAAAGAAAACATTCAGCAAAAGGTTCAGAAGGATTATCAACCCACCAAATCATATGAGCTCCTGAAGGATGCAAGGTATGATATTAGCAGCAAGAGAAGACAAAAATATGCAAAACAAGTTATTGGTAGCAGGAAAATACATACAAGGGCTAGCAACAAATTCAGGCTGAAATATAAAGCCCTGAATAACCCAAGTTTGTTGACAAAAGTTATAGATATTGAGAGGCAGTATGAAGGGTTATAGACTGTAACTCCTTCAATTTCAGATTCTAGTGGTTCCAAGAAGAAATATAAAGGTAAATCCCCTTCAGACCAGCAAACAAGATCCTCTAAAAGAAGAAAAATCTAGAAGAGAAAAAGAACATTTCAAAAGAGACAGCTACCATGACCACAAGGTCAAAATAATGACAGAAAAACATATTTGGACTAGCTTGCAGGAGTTGTGTAACTCATATGGAGGAGAGGTAAAGGGATGTCCCAGTAAAATACCTTTTTTACTACTATTTATATTTTTTGAACAACTCAATTTTCATAATGTTTAATTCTACACAAAAATTTTCAAGTATCTTCATGTGCATTTTTTAAAAGGAAATAGAGCACTATCGGAAATTCCGATAGCATTACAGTTTTTGCGCAGTTACAGGTTTTTAACTGAAGTTCTGGTAGCATCTGTTTTAAATGATTATTGACAGTTGTCAGCAGAATTTTTGAGCTAGTCAAAGAATGATAAGGAATCCTAATGATATGGATATGTCAAGTGATGGTATTTTTTGAGGTTGTTAAATGTCACATTTAATGAAGACACATGGTTTTTAAAGAATCAAGGTCATGGTGAGACAAATCAGCAGAAAAGGAGGCAGGTTTCCAACACACTCAGCAACACAAATTGAATTGTTTTTTTTTTCCTATCTACATCTGTCCCGTTGGTTATATTTCGATAGGATATGTCTTTAATGTCATATAACTCCTACATAATGAGGAAGAGTGGATCCATATTTTTAAGAGAGATGGATTTGGTACCTCTCTCTATAAATATCATTTGCAAATGTCATTTCAGGGATGGATTTTGGTCGACCAGAAGACTTTTCATAATAAAGAAAACTCCTTTTGTACTTCATGCTAGAGGACTTTTTGTTTCAAGGAATATACAATGGATGGTGTGTTTCTCTTATTGTTTTATTCATCTAATTTATGAGTTGAAGCAACTAGAAAAGTATGAGTAAGAGAACTATTATCTAGTGTTTAGTGTTATGCAAATCATCTATATGTTGTGTACAGCATGCTAGTGAAGGTTTCATGAAGGATTTATGAGATTCTTTATGCATGTATTTCACTTTCTAAATGTTTTTTCCTTTACATAAAACATATTTATGTCAAAAATCCAATCTTATAGCTATGTGACTGATTTAGGATATGCATATTTATTAGATTGAGTACCATCCATTTGTCACCTTTCATTTGTTACAATCTTATCCCCTATACTACCAATTTATCCATACAATTTATATTTTCCACAACTCTACAAATGCATGAAAGTCTAAAAGAGTAAAAATCATTTCAAACTCTTTAAGAATTCATCCCACCACTCAAAACCTTTTACTTTGAAATGAACTATGATGCTTAAATCTTACTCCTTTACATTCAAGGAGTGACTCCTTGCGCTAAAACCACAGATCTGGAAAGTATGACATTTTTACCTAGATAAGTTTCTTTTGGAAACATGGTTGACTTGGTACCAGCAATTAAATTTCCCTAATTCTTGGCATTGAGTGATCAAATGATCGGGTTCATTACACAAGGCATATATTGGGACATGAGGTCTAGCCTTTGTTTGTCTTCTTGGTGCCTATGGGGTTGTACACGGTGGGTACGAGCATGACATTAGTTATCTTTGTACGTACAAGATGGTCTTGGATCCATCTTCCCCTATCTGCATGGGTGTTGCAGATGGATCCTGGGATTGCACCAGTGTGTGTAATGCATCTCTATATCGACAGATTTCAGGGAAATGATATGTATAATGCTCGTACTTCGCGCATATAGCACATGCATAGTTGGTACGCAATTCCTTACTTTGTACATTTGTGAAATTTTATCTAGTAAGTGGATTTTCGGTTACAGTCATACTTTCGTCATGTAGAAGAGCTTTAAACTTTTGTAACTCTGAGAAAGTGTTGGTAGGATGGCCAACTACATTGCATAATGCATAAGGTGGATATTTCCTAGGAATTTTAGGAGCGTTCACCTTCTTCCCTTTTTGGTTCTCCTTGTTAGTGGCACCGACTTGTGTTGCTATGGGTGCTTCTTGAGTCATGATGGCCTCCTAGGAGGTGAAAGGGATGACTCTTGTAGAGGTGATACCTGAGTTCCTAACATGGCCGGTGGCGCCAAATACTAGACAGGTATCACAAGAGCCATGTTTGGAGATGTAAGGGTTTCCACTACTTGGTGTGATAAAAAACAGGCGAGGGATATAAAAAGGGGGTTTGGGTGATGTCATATGGGAGAAACGACGAGTCAACAACAGCGACACTCGTGTTGTAGAGCTTTGGTTCCTGAATCATTTGGGTGTTTGATGAACTCATCATGCACGCCACAGCTCTTGTAGTTGCTGAAGCTTCTCCTGGAAATACAGGAGGTTCTCCAAGGTATGTTCTGAGGATCGTGGATGGTTTGAATTTTCAGGGAGAAAAATTTGTGTATGTTGTAACCAACTCCACATAAAACTCTACATATGGTAGCACATCTTCAAGGGTTGTTACTGGTTTATTCTCGGAATATGTGAGTTAGTCGATAGTAACAAATTTCCCTTCATGGGGAAACATCATCACTCTAAATACCGAGGATGTTACTGCAGTCATTGTGCACATATAACTTCGTCCAAGAAGGATTTTATAATCCAACAGTGCATCTAAGACTTCAATGTAAATGAGCACAGTATTTCCAGTGAGATCTACTGGTACGTCTTGAAATAGACCTACACGGGCAAAAGGGTGCCCATCACATGCTCTAATCATGATGTTGGATGGTTTTAGTTCCAGAGATACTAACTTCTTCCAAACCATTTTTGACATGATACATTTGGATTCTCCTTCGTCCATGATGAAACTATGAATGGTGATGTTCTAAATTGAAACAAGGATTTGAAAGGTGACTAGAGAAGGGAGTCATGGGCTCACTTTATCTAGGTCAAAAACCATTAAGTGGGAATCAGAAGGGTCGATCGCATCTAATGCGAAAAGTAGAGCTTTCCATTGGGGTGGGAAAGATTACGCAACTTCTAATGCTAACATAGATGAGGGTGATTGATCCAAGTCATCCACTATGTTGTAGCTATGAGAAACCTTTGAATTATATCTTTTGCGCCTCATGGAACCTTTTATTATTTTTTGCATAGGTTCTATAGGTACCCTAGGAATGGTCAATGGTGATATAGGCATGTTCTTGCTTGAGGAATATGGGTTAGTCTCTGGGGGAGCTTCATAATTTCTATTTTGCATTTGCAGGAGAATGTCTTCTTCTACCATGTAAATATTGAAATTAGAGTTGTTATGAGTGTTCCCTCCAGGATTTTTTTGTTGGGGTGGTTGATTTTGTTTAGTATTAACCACTCCTTGATGGGGGAAAGGTTCCTGCATTACTACATATTGCAAGCCTGCCCCCATTTTCCCCTATTGCCTTGAACTCTTTTTAACTTGGGGAACTGATGATAATGGTGGGTGTAATGACTGTGTTCCCCATATGGCACAAGAGTTATTTTTCCTTATACTAGTAGTTTTGTTTTTCCTTTAATATTTGTTGTTGTTTTGTTCCTAGTTCTGATTTCGGTTGGGGTTTCCCCCAACCTATATTTGTGGGGGTGTTGCTGATAGATGCCCCCCTATCCAAGATCTCCATTTGGTTTTCTCTTTAGTTTTTTCTTAGCAACATTAGGGGGTGTTATCACTCCAATAAATTCTTAAGTTGTGGGATTTTGGTTTTTAGTCAAATAATACTAGAGGTAACCACAAACCTAATTCAAACTCTAGGATCTATCCTTCCTAGGGTTCAGAGAGGGCTCTCTCTTTCAAATTTAACTTTGTTTTAGTTTTTTTAATATTAGGCTAGTTATTAAAGTGCAATTTGGTTTGGTTTTGTTGGATTTGGTGGGAAAATTTAACTTGGAGGGTAGATAGAGGGAAATCTACTTGTCCATTGGGCTATGGATTCTAAGTCAAGCTAACAGAACTGGGATCAAGGCCTAAAAGGTAAAATGTCTATAGCACAAGATAGATAACCCTTGGAGATATTGGAAAATTGGTTTTTGAGATGGTATGATCGGGGTAAAGGGCACTTAAGAATCCTTAAATATGGAAAAGGGAAGTAGAAGATAGAGGTAAAATGAGAGAGGGAGCAATTAAGAACTCCCTACACCAGAAATCAGAAGAAAACAAAGAAATGATAACTAGTTAAAATCAGGGTGATATTAACATGTCCTGTAGTAATACTCCTAGTTATACATTCAAATTTAGAATTAAAACGCAGATATATGCATGTAAAAAAAGAAGATAACAATGAAAATTTTAAGAGAGTACTTCACTCCATATAGCTTACAACAAGGATCCTGAAGTATGATGCCAAATAGGTGATCCAGTTTGCTACTCAAAATCGAAATCCAAAGCCTTCAAGTCAACAAAATATCTATAGTAATCTCCAACAATTTTATTCCACACCAAAATACTTCAAAGAGTGAAGTACTTATACATAATGTTTGACAAAATATCCTAGATGAATTCTAGGAATTAACTTAGGAAAATAAAATATCTTACAACAATAATAGTGACAGATGCTCAACAAATTAGCAAGCTGTCCTATTTTATTCAAAATAGATAGAAATTGTCTTAAGATAAGAAGCAGGTGGTTGCTTATGTGTCTTCTTTGCTGGCTCTTTAGATATTTTTCAGAATTTAACTTGCCTTCACTGATACTCTTTCTTGCTAATAATCTTTCTCACTGATACTCTTTCATTTCAGATACTCTTTATCTTCAGTAAAATTGTTTTACTCCTATAAAATCTATTTTGACTGTGAAATCAGAAAACATATTTTTTCTTCTTCATTTGTTTACCTTTCATTCTTCATAGCAAATCAGTCAATGCTTGCCACTCCTCATTTTTAGGAATTCAAATATTCTTGAGTTTCCTAAAATTCTCATCAGCCTCAGTGTATCTAGAAAATGTAGGCTTGATGAGAAATAAGTGCTTAATTTCATACTATAAATAAAACAAATCTTCAAAACATTTTAGCAATACTTTTCCTATGGGAATACCTTGACCTATTGGCTTGTTCACCTGCTCCTTGGCATGTTCTCTTATATTTTTTTCATAATCATTCTAACGCATCAACTTATCATTGATAACCATGATATCAGGAAGTCCCTTTTGCCTTAAATTGGTGAATTTAACCATGAATCTAGTGATAGCACTATTCATTCCTTCACATTTCTCTTCAAGCTGCCTCATTAAATTTATTTTGGTGATAACTTTTCTAATTTCTAGGATAGTTGTTGTCTTGTCATTGACCTTTAATTCTTCAAGCTCTTGTCTATTCTTGTTGTTGAGGAAATTGATTAACCTAACAGCCTATTCTGGTTTATCAGCCAAATCTGCTTGTGTCTTTTGGATCTCTTCCTCGGCTGCCAATAGTAACTTTCTCTTCTCAAAAAATACCTGAATTGAAGGCCAAACATCATGGATGGCTTCAATTACATTATTCCATAGGTAATTTTTAATATATGATATCTTATCCCTGAGAGTTAATTCTTTTTGGAGCTTCTTTACCTCTTCACTCAATCTATGGGAATTTTTGTTCATGTATTTTAGCATCTATCTGAGTTGATTTGTTTGTATTCTCAATATTTTCAATTATTTTTTTCAATCTGTTGATTTCATTGGTCTTTAAGGACATCTCTTCCATTTCTTTTACTAGTTGACTTCTTTCATATATAGGTGGCAACACTGTTGTAGAGGATTTAGTTACTGAAGTTGTTGAAGAAGTAACTGGCACTGGAGTGGCCAGTGGTTCTTTGGGTGGAAAATTTTCTCATAAAGTTGAAAGCACTGCTGCTATGATGACTGAGATTACTGTAGGAATGACTGGTTCTTTAACTATCTCCTTTTCTTGGACAACTTGATCAATCTGTACTTCCATTTCCTTAGTTTGAGTTGTCAGTTGAAGTATCAAACTCATTATTTCATCTTTTTCCTTTTGATGTTGTAAAACTTCCTTTGTCTAAGGATGCTCACCTTGAGGAAGCTTGAGCTATTTCCTCAAGGTAGCTATGTCCTCATTTTTCTTTTTAACCAATGCTTCTGATGCTTTGATTTTTGTAGGATCATATCCTACCTGTAATACTAAATATTCTAAGGCCTTTATCCTTAGATCCTTTGCATATAATGAAGCTTTATCCATATTCATTTGGTCCTACATATTAGAGATGGTATTTTGAAGCCTATGATCACTCATAGATTTTGTTGTGACTGTGGAATAAAGCATCTCTGAGGTTTGCCTATGAAACTCAATGTAATCCAATTCATGGATTTTATCTGTAGCTACTTCCATATCAACTTTTTTATAGTCAGCAACTATCTTTAGCACTGATACTGTGGGTTGTAATACTGACATAATCAAATTTTGAGTTGAATAATCAAATGCTGATAGGAATCTGTTTTGGTTACCTGGATTTTGCTTCAAAAACTAAGAATATATTTCAGTTTTGATTTCCTCATTCTTTAATTTGATTTGCTTGTATTTTTCCTTAATATCTAAATCCTTATCCTCAGCTGAATGTGATGAAGAAGCCTCCATACTTTTTTGCCTTTCCATTATCTGTGCATCTTCATTATTCAATTTTTCTTCATTCTGATTTGGCTCACTGATGATTACAGTGGCTACATTGAGCTCTGTCTGTGCAGTGTCGGTATTCAACGGTTGTGTTTCTTCAACATCTATTGTTACTTTACCTTTAGCTGTTGTATCCAGTTTTGGCCTCTTGTTGTAAATGATTTTAAAATTTGTCTCTATTGTAGTATCTGCAGTATAAGCTCCTTCTTCTCTGATTCTCTTAGTGGATGTTTCTAGCTGTTTGGCAATTTCCAAAGTGTGACTAGTATTTCTTTGGTTAACTGCCTCTGTTAAAGTGTTTTCAACCCACTCAATTTGATTAGAAAACTTCTCTATTTATGGCTTTGACTCATGGATAAAGGGTGTAAATTTACATTTTACCCTTAGTTTACATAAGATCCCTTGTGGATCATAATTCCATGGGAAGCTTTCTTCTAATTTATATTCCAGTAGTTGACTTGCCGCTTCCTTTTCTGCATCTATTTGATTACATATGAATGGCCCAATTTGATTTTTGAGTTTAAATTGGGTCTTTTTCTTGGCTGCAATGAAATTAATTGAATCTGAATTTAGGATCTACCTAATGTATTCTAAGGCAAAGATCCTCATTTATGGATGCTTAGGTAACTTGTAAGGCAACAAGTTAGAACCAAAAACTCTGATTTTAGTGAATTTCTCATACAAATACCAATAACCCACTTTGCTCTACTCTGATAGCTGCAATATTCTCTTCATCTCCTCACTGATTCTGGGTTGCTTTTTTTTTGTCAAGATGGTGATCAATGGATGTAAAAGAAACTCTGCAAACTCTGAATAATTGAATTCTATGCCTTCTTTTCTGAGTATAGATGTCCAGAAGACAACTAATATAGGTTTTCCTTCTATATCCAACTTCTGAAGTGAAATTGGAAAACTCTTTGATTGGAAAAATAGAAACAAGTGGTAAATATAGGAGGTATATCTGAATACTCCTTCCAATTGTAAATTAGTCAATTGATAGTGAATACTATCAGCAATAAAACCAGCATAGTCAAATATAACTAAAGGTAGTTGACCTGGAGAAAAGGTGGAGAAAAATCCTAAGATAGACTCATTAGTATGCTCATCAGTGAAATACCCAAGTATGAAGGAAAGCATAGAGTTTACATGCCTTTAACCTTCATGGAACTTGGTAGTTGAATATGGAGGGTTTAATTTAGGAATTTGAAGATGCAGAGGCATGAAATTTTGGAAAATCATAAACCTTTAAGGGAAATCTAAGCCAATGTATATCTTAGTGAGGGCTTACATAGACAACGGTATTGCTTGGGGGTCTGGTTGAAGCTAAAAGATTTGGTTTATTGACTCTGCAGTGATGGTAAATAGGAACTCTTTATTTTCATTCACAATAGCTCTTTCTTTAGTAATGTAGTACTAGTGACATAGTCTGATAATTTCTTGACAAGGGTGAGTCAGGGGGAATACATATTTGGGCAAATTGGATTCCCAAATATGAACTTCTTCTTGATCATCTAGAGATTTTTCAAAACACCAGTTGTGGATATCTAACAGATTGAATTCAACTATAGGATCAGCTATTTTGTAGTCAATATCAGCTAGGGGAATATGCTCAATATCAACAACTGGGGGTTGTAATGGGTTGACTACAATTGCATTATTTGGAGTCATGGAAGGGAGTAGGTTTAGGAGTTTTAGAACCCTGAGGCTTGTTTACACTCTGTTTTTTAGGCATTTTGATTGGCTTCTGCAAGTTTAAACTGTTTGTAGAGGAAATTTTACTATAACAGAGGCTTGATTGGGAAATTTTAGCAAAATAGAATGTCTTTTTGTATTTTATGCTCAATTAAGTCTCTCAAATGAAGTTCTGAGGCTAAAACCTGGTCTAAAATAGAAAACAATGGTTTTTTGAGTTTTTTTTACTGAAAAATGGGCCAAAAATCTATTGAAAAAGGATTTTAAGAAGATATAGGGCACCTGCAGAGGATTTTTGGCCTTTAGAGCTTGAAATTGATCATTAATCTATGAAGAAATGATAATTTTCTTTGAAAATACCGCGCAGCAGACAACTAGGGTTCCTGGGAAAATTTGGCCAGAGTTTGGCCTATTTCTGGGACTTTTGGGCAATTTAATTTCTTGATTTCCTCACTTTGAAATGATTTTGCTTTCTTTTACAAGGTTTGTTAAATTTAATTACAGGATTGAATCTCAGAAGAATACCTGTTTTGACGCAGGTATCATTTTTAACAGGGTTTCTTCAGTCTCTAGTCGAATTGATGGCTTTCAGTGGTTGACCTGGAGCAAGTGCGACTCCTCGGCAGTTTTTACAAGTTTCTTTGGTAAATTTAGAGGTTATGGGCATAAAAATGGGTATCAGTGGCTTTCATAGGTTTACACAGTCGGGGGAAGCAAAACAATGGTTAAACATGCAAAAGAAGTGAACTAACGCATTTTTCCAAAGTTTTATTAAAACGTATGAATTTGCATTGAATGCAGGTCTTATCTGGTGGGAGGCAGTTTTGAATTACGAAGGTTTTGAAAACAGACGGTTTATCACATGGGTTTTAAGTGGTAAACGATTTTAATCAAAACCCACACAATCCAATGATGAGAAGCCACGTGGAGGGGAAGGGTTGACAAGAAACCACCCATTTTGTGTGGCTTTTGCAATGGAGCAGCCATGCACTTTTTCTATGCGATATCAACCCTCAACCGTAGGATCTGAGAAATGAATGCGAACGGTGAGGATTTTTTCAGGAGTTGCTTTGAATTAAAGGGTGGGACTGGGCTTTAGCTATATAATAGCAATGGTTTAATATGTGGCGGGGGCTTATGATAGGTTTAAACCTTTATAATATGGCCAAGGGGTAATTAATATAAAACATATATGATATGCTTTAAGGATGGTATATGTGGGGTTTATCGTTTTTATTTAAAACATTTGTTAAATGTTTTTAACAAAACATAAGTGAGGGGGTTTATATATTTTATTTATATAGTTTTCAACCTTTTTCAATAGTTTAAAAACTATAGGACGGGATATTTGAAATAACGATAGTTTTAGACCAAAGGGCTTTTGATTTGGGATTTTTTATTTGTGCACATGGATAATATACTTTGGTCTTAAACATTATAATAGTGGGTTTTTTGGGGGTATTTAAATATAAGGGAATTAATAACTAGGAGGGTATTTCTTAGGGATTTAATAAAATATGTTAAAGGTTAATATGAAAGGGTAGTGTAAAACAAAATACACACTATCTCTAAGTATAGTACAAAATCAAGCATTGCTTATTTTTATATTTCTTTCAATAATACTTAGGATAAATGTGATTTTGTGCATTTTTATGATTGTTTATGAAGGGATGAAGTTAATTAATCTAGGGTAACAATTTTACTAAGTAATAATGTGTTTTTACTTAGGAAAAAGGGGTTTTCATACATGAATGAAGGGTAAATGATGATAAATGAAGATTTAGCATAAGAACTCAATATTTTTAACTAACCACTCATAGAGCCTTGGGTTTGGTCCCAACAGAATTCAAAGAAATGCTCTGAGCCTGTTTGACTGATATCTTAGAATATTGAATACTCATGGGGGAGGGGAAATTAGTGATTTTTCACAATGATTTATTATTTACATGATTGCTCCACTGCTTTCTACCTACCCAACTTTTATTTCTAACATTTTTTCTTCATTTTGCAGGTGCATTTAGGCTTGCAACCTTAAAACATTTTCTTTCAAAGCATAAAACTAATCTAAATCTACCTTATTTCATCCGAGGGCTCAGATTAAAATGTTGAGCTCCTCATTATTCTCTACCTATCTACTGATTTTTCAAGTTTAAACTGTTTGACAAATCTTTATTCTCTATCTAAAACATGAAATTGAAAGCATGAAAAGTTAAGATTAAACTGTTTAACTGATCATGGATTATGGAATTTATTAACACTCTGCACATAATCATTATTCTTTGCAGTAAAAGTAAAAGTAGTGGCATTTGGACTTGCTCACTTTCAGATCTTATTTCTTTTCTTTTGGGGTATATATTTTTCTAAGTCCTTTGATCTTTCTTTTCAGACTTTTTACCCTCTTTTTGATTTTTTATTATTTTTAATTTGTTTTCAAAATATGGGAAAACAACTTGCATAAAGAAAGGTATGTACATATTTACTTATCAAATTCAATTCAAAATTTTATGAACCCTATTATTATAGGACCCTAAAAGGGGGATTTTTGGTATTCTCTTGGTAAAATGACAGTTGTTGTTGAGCTTGGGAGGGTTGCACTAAATTAATCCTTGATTTATTTTGCATTGGTGGTATATTTTGTAATTGTGTGGGGAAAGGAGAGTATTTGTTTCCTTGCTCCTAATCGGCATACACATTTTGGGATGATACTCTTATGTCAATATTCCTAGATGATTATTGGTTCCCCTAAGAGGGAGGGTATGGTCCTCCCCGTGGGGGATGATATTGGTTAACCCTGCTAGCCGCATTTTGCAATGGTGCAGGATGACTGGGGTAGTATCATGTGTCTGGTATATTTTTTGTAGTATCGAATGGTTGACTAGCAAACGAATACCAAGGATATTGGTAGGTGTTGCCAGGTTCAGTTTGGGTTAAGGACCCTATCAATCCATTAGCAGTATTATATGTGCATGGTATCTCTTTATAAGTTTGTAGGTGTGGGGCATCTCAAAGAATGTGATGATATATTCTAACTGGGTATATATGAGATCTGTTTGTTGAGCGTGGCTTCTTCCTCATTGCATGAGGATGAATTTTCCACATCTTTTGAAATTTTTGATGTGAGAGAGCCCAAAAACAAGTCTAGGAGGACTCTATCTTCAAAATGGGCTTTACACAAGCTATGACACTCTCACCATTCATGGATATGGTCTGATATGTGTATGAAGGGTGTCTGTTTGAAGTGGGTGAGAAGTTCCAATCTTGATTCGTGTCAAATCGGGAGCTGGAAGAATTTAAGGAATGTTGTAGCTAGGGAACCAAAGCTTCCATGTGATGTAGAAGGTTGGTCAACATACCATTTCACTGTAGGCCCTGTAAGGGTGCATTGAAATAGTTGCAGTCAAATAATGTCTTCAATAATACTATTCGAGGAACACCATAGGTGAAACGTCATGAAATGGTTTCCTAGGCCTTCACCTTGCTTTCCTTCAAATTTTGGAATGTCTAAAGGGAGTGTTATCGTTGGAATCAACACTTGGATTGTGACAAGCGCCTAACCAGACACATATTAAGCTCAAGGGATTTTCATATATTGATTTGATTTTTTTGGAAAGTGGTTGAAACTTATACACGCTAAAATGGGTTTTGAGCAGATAAGAATCTCTCATGCATATGAGGGAAATGGTGCATGATGTGGTAGAAATTTTGAGTTTGTAGCCTGATGACTATAAGGATGGTAGATAGACAATGGATATGTAAAATAGAAGCTCACTGCTAAGAGGAAAAGGTAACACAAATTCTAGATCTAAAATGTATAGTGAAAGAATGCTTTTAAAAGATTTACAATAATCTCACTTTACATTTTAAGGATCCCATTACAAGGAATTCTTCTGACTAACATGACAAAAACAATCTGGAATGCTTTAAACATCAATACCAACAAAAACAGATTGCTCATGTATGTTCATTTATAATACTTGCAAGAATATGAAGCATGATTCAATTCAACCTCAAAGAATGACCATGAAATATCTTCAGTTAATGCTAAGTCCGGAACACTTGATAACAAGACTTACTAAAACAAACTAAGATTGCATGAAGGTTTATAATACTGATAGTAACATGAGGTAGAGCTATGTAAATCATAATCTGGAATGAAATAATGAATAATGGAAACAATAGGAATATGAACAATACA
Source organism: Pinus albicaulis (assembly GCA_034641835.2). Taxonomy (NCBI): domain Eukaryota; kingdom Viridiplantae; phylum Streptophyta; class Pinopsida; order Pinales; family Pinaceae; genus Pinus; species Pinus albicaulis. Next base: position 708,065,955 of record CM076573.1, on the reverse strand, counting down.
CACACTACACAAGTTCTGAATCCTCAAGAGTGCTTATGGATATATTATGTATTAAAAAATATAACACAGTATGCAATGAAAGGTACAACTAATGAACCCTTTTCTCCTTTCATTACACATTATATATACAAAAAATGAGTTCTGTAAAAATCCTCCATAAAAAGTGAAAATCTATTTCTGAGACTTTATTACAACCCTCTACATATAGTAGAGCTTATCCAAAACATAAAGACAAAATTGAAATAGAAATGAAGACAGATCGTGGTAGCATGGAACTCGAGGTGGCTGAGTGCTCCTCATTGCTTGGAAAAAAAATGCCTCCATAAAAAGTGCAATCTACCAACTGAAAAGAACACATGTACCCTTATCTGCAAAAGTGTAGGAGAAGCTAATTGAAAGGAGTAACCAACTGGAAGTTAACCACCTTTCAGGTGAGAAACACCTCTTTTTTTAATAGGTCTTCAATATTCAGATAACAATAAATACCCAGACCAAGATAGGAGATCTGTCTTCGAGCTTTGAGGAGGTGTCGTTATATTTGTTGATAGATATCAAAATCTTGTAAAACAAGTGTTGCCAGAAATTCCTAAAAACCTGTAACTACCTCTGGAATCCTACCTATGCTTTTGAAAGCATGCTGATATTGGCATGTATTGGGATGAGAGTGGAGGGGAGTGAGGTGATTGCAGGAATGGAAATTAAACGAAAGGCGTGGGAATGGAACAATAAGTGGGAGGAGTAAGTGCATTAAAATATATCACAATCGCAATCACAGAGTGGGGCAGAGTGAGTACATTATCGGGGCGGAATTGTAATGCGATATGCGATATGTGATTGTGATGAGTGACGTGGCAGAATGTGGGTCCTACCAAGGTGGTAACAAGGTGGCAGGATTGTGACGCAATATATCGCATTATCGCATCGAGGTTTAGGATCCGACACATAAATGGTGAGTGACGTGTGGGCGATAATGCGACATTGTGAAATGTGATAATATGATGTGGGCAATAATACGATCGGTGATATATCACATCAGGGTATCGCAATCACAAGAGGGAACATAAAACATAAGAGGGAACGAAAAACATAAGGCGAGGACAGAGAAATTTGTGATTTTTGATGTGAGAAAGGATAAAGGTCGGATTTTTTTAAATTTTTTGATGGTTTTTTAACTTAGAGCAAGGGAAGATGCAAAACAACAAAAATGAATGTTATTGGTGATAACAGTGCTCTTTGTGTGGATTTTTTGAGTGAGGAGGCGAGCACAAAGGGTTTATGCCAAGCGTTGGAACAACCTAGGGTTTTCGTTTAAGAGGGAGTCCGATGGCTGCATTACTGTTGTGGCCCCCTTACATTTTTTACATTTTTTGCTTCGATGATGCTGGGTCATTGCCGGTGGGTCGGCATCTGTTACTATTCACGAGTGAGGTTTTTGCCCAAGGTTCCTGAGAGGTTACTACCCAGAGTTGATGCTGGTTCACGAGTGCGGTTGTTGCCCAGTGACCTTCACCCAAAATTTTTCCGTTGGTTCAGAGTCTGTCACCTTGTCACTGTGGCCCCATTACATTCTTGTACCCAGCTTCGATGGCACTGGGGTCATCTTTTCCATTTTGGTTGGTGGGTTGGAGCCTTCTGTTCCCTGTTGCTGCTCGTGGGTGTGGATTTGCTCAGTTTCTTTTGGTTCAGAGCCTTAGATGTGGAGCTCGTGATCTCTGGTTTCTGGGTCTACTCCTCCCGCCTTTCTGCCTGTGGTTTCTTGCTACCCATTATGGGTTTATCCCCTGATTTAATTATGGTATCCTTTGTGGGTTTGTGAGGGTATGGGTTTTTGGTTTTTCTTTTATTTTTTCTTTTTCTAGCCTTACATTTCGAGGTGTTTTCCACATATGAGGAGCCCTGGAATTGGTGAGTTGGCATGGAAAAGGAAGACATATTTCTCTTTCAAACAATGCTCAGGCAGAGGTTTCATACTTCTGCGGTTTTTGTGGATTTTTGGCTGTATGCAAAATGGTTGTATGGATTTGGTTTTTTGTGTTTTGCGTAACATATGATAAGATAGAATGCTTATAGCATGTACTCTGTAAACGTTTTGTTACATATAATGGAAATTTTCATTTTTTCCTTGGGAAAAAAAACAGTGGTCTTAGTGTTATCACAATCGGGGGTTATTTGGAAGCAACAGCAGATGATAACAAAGGAATTGCAAAATGGTGATTACGAAATAAGGTAAGGTGGGCCCACAAAGCAATACGATAGTGTGGTATGACGTGGCGGTAGGCGGGTCCCACTGTTATCGCAATCAGGGATTTAAGGAGGCAGGAGTAAGTGAATGCACCAAAAATTTGCAATTTGCGATGAAGTAGGTCCTACTAATGGTTTTAACGCGGAAAAGCGATAAATAATAGAAATGTAATAAAGTGGCCAAAGCATAACAAAGGATTTTTGAAGCGTTTAAACGCTACAGGAGCATAACAAAGGAACCCGACGATAAGATAATAAAGCATAACATAATTGAATTTGGAGGGATTAAAGTTGATTAAAATGAAATTTGAGCGTTGGACTTTGGATTTTGTTTAAAAATGATAAAAAAAATTGACACATTTTAACCCTCTAAGGCCTTCGACCATAAGTTAGGAAACAAGAGAGGTTCAAACACAAAACTAATAATGATGACCAGAGTTTGAAAAATTGCAGTGCTAACACGGAGCTTGGTGGGAATGGCTGGCCAATTAAGGCCATGTGTAATTGGTTCATTTGTTAGCTTACTTAAATATGGTATATCTAAAGATGCTAATAAAGATATTTGCTAGTTATCTGCCATCGCGAAACGATTTTGGATTGCTATATGCAAACGGATCCTCTGTGGGGAGGCCAGAGCAAGACTACCCTCGTTGGTGCTCCTAATGCTATTCAAAGGAAATACTATAGAGATTCATGACCAACCTATGGTAAATACATATGGGGGATGAGGATTGTTTGAGAGATTATGGCATAGAGAAGGAAATCACATATTGTGCAAATTAATGGGGAAATGAGCTAGGTAGTTGGAATTACTATATGATTTATGTCACTATGAAATTACTAGGTATTGGGTTGTTTTTATGAATAGTAGCTAGCCATAGGAGTTGTTTCTTCCTTTTGGACTCACAACCCCTAATTTAAGGGTGGATAGTTCCAAAGAGGAAAAATGCAATAGTGTCAGTGGTTAGGTGGAATGTCTGGCATTTATAGTTAGTTGTGTAATCATGCATAAAATTAGTTTTCATATCACTAGTCTTATTTACTATGCTAATATTGTGTTTGACTATATTATATTTATAGTTTAACTTTTAATGATGGTTGCTTGAGCCTATATGTCATTATGCATGCATTTATTTTTAAATTGGTATTAAACTTATGTTTATTTGGTTTATTAATGGGAATTCCAAATACACCATATCCCTCCTAAGCATATAAAGGAGGGTGGATACACCATAGAGAATCTTCTTTAACTATTAAAGAAGGTTAAAACAAGTTAATGCTTATAATACTTAATGAAAATATCAAAATATTGTAACTTCACGGATATTCATAACTAGTGTGTCGATAGTTATCTAGGAAAGAACTAATGAGAAGCATATTTCTTGCATCATCTTTAAAATAATAAGTTACTACTTAGTTGGGAATGGGGATGGAGGTATGGTAAAAAAAATATTAAAAAATAGTAAGACCATTTCTTCTCTCGACTGAATGCAATATATTCTTGTTTGGAAATTTTAGTTTGTTTTATACAAGATAATCATTTTCAAAATTTGCATGCTTTTTGAAGCAAGAATGTATTAGAATGTTTATGTAAAATAATTGCATAGTTTTATACTTATAAGGAGTTGTTTGTCGAGGGAGAAATTTTCTCGATGGTCAAAAGTAGCTAGAATCCGAGCAACAATAATTTAAGTAGCTAGAATCTAGGCAAAAACAATTTAAGTGGTTAGAATCCGGGCAAAAATAATTTAAGAAATCTTGCAGTAGTTGTGTTTGAATCATGTTTTTGATAATGGAAATAGATTCAACTACATCAAAAACCTCAAAGACGCCGAAAATCTTGAAGTTTAATAATTATAAATTAGATTTACAAAAATCTCTGCCAGATTTTATTAAAATCTTGCTAAATTTTCCATGATTTTCAAAGTAAAGAAACAAACTGATTAGACTACAACAAAACTTATGGCAAAACTTATTTCCTAGTCTATTGGCCATTAAATGCAGCTGGGCATATACTACCCACCATTAGATTTAAATTCGCTTTAAATCCAACGGTGGACAGTACATGCCCAACTACATTTAATAGCCAATAAACCAAACCAAAACTTATAATTACTCCATATTTTTCTAAGAGTATAATAGTTAACCATGCACGTGTATGACGTGACTCGTAAAACAAAAGAAATTTGAGAAATTCAGAGGTGACTTGCAGATTAAACAAACCTACGCGCCTCACCATCTATAAGTACACGAATTCGTTAGGAAGTCAACCTGAAATAATAATTATCAATGACTACCATAATACTTTTGTCACCATAATAGGTAGCGTAGGGTAAAGTATATAGAATTATCTATGTTAGGTTTTTTAATGTCAATCCTAACCACACATAAGAAGAAATTAATCCTAAAAATGGGGAATTGACGGAAAAGGTATAATAAGAAATCAATATTCGTTAGTAAGACAAGCTCACAACGTCTTTTGAGAAATTTGAAGAGTTAAACTTAAGGAAGATCTAATAATGATAGTCATATCTTTGAAAGCACTCGACTTCTTTGATAAGACATGTCTTAAAGTTACTCTAAATGTTTTAAAAAGTTGCATTTTTTATTATTATTAAAATATGTGTTTATATATATACATAATTGTACAAGTCAATTTTAAATTTAAATATTAATATTATGAATGTATCTTGTATTAGAGTTGTATTATAGTTTTTTTTTTTTTTTTACAGAAACAATTATTGAATTATATTAGAGACTTGGCCTAAATGCCAAAATTCGGATTACAAAATGTGGAAGCAAAGCCCAGAAGGTCTCACCAACTGGAAGAATCATGGCGCTTATGCTTAAATTCCAGCTCTTTTTACATGCAACTATGGAATCAATTTCTGTGATTTGCCCAAGCTTGTGGATACAAACGAATTGTTTTAATAAAAAGCAGTAAAACATGGCAGTTAGCTGATTAAGGAATTGGATCCCATGTTTCATCTCCGTCCCTTAGCATGGTCCCAGCAGAGAGGTGGGTTGCTTTATTAGCTTCTAGATCAGCATCCTTATTGTTGACTCTCAGCACATGGAAGAATTTAAAATTCTAAAATGAGTTACCCAGGCCTTTGATTCTAGAGATCGGCCTTGCCAGTCTTAAATCCAGTGGCAATGAATTAGTCACAATAGTATTTATGATAACCTGAGAATCCCCAAAAACATTTGCCTCCCTGATATCCAAAACTTTGAGGTACTTAAGGCCTTGGAAGAGTGCCAATGTCTCTGCTTGAATGCTGGAGGTGAGGCCCAGTCCCCAGGTGAAGTTGTGGATCGCTGTGCCATCTGGACTCTTTATGGCTCCTCCTGCACCAGCTCTTCCTGGATTGCCCTTTGCTGCCCCATCAAAGAATAGAGAGTGTGTCGATTGATTGGAAATCCAGTCTTGTAAATCTTTTTCTTTTTCCCTTATTTTCCAATCTTTAGAGAGGGAGATATTGCTTACATCTTTTTGAAATTGAAGATCGAGTGAAGTACCCCAGGTTATGTCTTGTTGGCATAAATTTGAATCGTCTTTTTGTTCTCTCAGGCATTCTTTTAATTGACATTTTATCTTGACCCCTACAAACTTGGCATCCTGCTCTTTGTTTCTGAAGACTCTTTTATTCCGTTCGAGCCAAATCTGCCAGCACATAATTTTTGGAAGGGAGGACCATGCAGCTTTGATCACCTTGTTTTTTGGGAAGGGGCCGGGATATCTATTCAACCAATTTGTGAACAGCTCAGGGGTGGAACTGGGGAGTGCGAAATTGGAATTCCAAATGCCCAACAGTTCAAACCAGATTTGCAATGTGAATTTACATTCCAACATAAGATGTCTAGCGCATTCCACATTTTCTCTGCACAAAATACACCTCGAAGGACCATGATAACCTCTCTTCTGCAAGTTGTCTTCAGTTAGAATTTTTCTATGGCATAACAACCAACAAAAGTGATCGATTTTTGGCATTGAGGGATAGTGCCATATCTCTTTCCATGGCGCAGGATCCGGCGGGACATGAGGTTGTTCTAGCAGCTTGACGTAGCCCTGTGCCACGGAGAAGCCACCTGCCTTCGATCCCCAGCCTCGCGAGTCTTTCTTCCACACATGAGAGGGAGTCGAACCGTGCAATAGGGACAGCAAGGTATGGAAGTCTTACTGGAGTTCTGAGGGAGCTTGAATATTTTTCCAACTCGCCCAGGTTGAACCGTGCCATGTGGATATATCCGACAGAGAGTTAAAACCGGCATCGATCATCCAATTGCGCAGCGAATGAACGAAGATGAAGTTCGCCAGAGGCTCTTTGTTCATTATTCAATCTGTCCACAGATTAATGCTTCTGCCATTTCCGGGAATCCAATATGCATGGGGTTTAATTAGAGGGACGACTTTTGCACATAATTTCAGGAAAGGGGAATTGATTTGAGGGAGGGGCTTATCCAAACAATGGGTTCTCTTGCCTTTGAAATATTTCCTCCACAGCACCAACAGTGCCCAACCAAGCTTGGGAGCTATGATTTTCCATAATATTTTCACTCCAATAGCTATATTCTGATAGCAAAGCTTTTTAAATTTCAAGCCCCCTTCCATATTTTTAATTTTATATTTATTTTCTATTAAATTAATACAAGACTATATAATATTATTTTTTTTACAATGTTTTATTTTATTATTATTACCATTATTCAATTTTAATGTTATTATTAAGTTGGATACTAAACTGGTGTATGAGATCTCTTTGTTTGTGGGACAAAGGACTCACTTTGGTGTATGAGACCTCCTTGTTTGTGGGACAAGGGGCCCACCACCGCACAACGATTTAACTATTAAGCCTATGAAGGAATACATACTCGAACCCCCTTTGGTTTTGAACTTGTGACCTCTTCTGAGGAAACACATGCTCTTAACCATTAGGCCCACTTTGAAAACCCAATTAAAGATAAAAGTTAATGTATTTTATTCTAAATGTCCTATACTAACTACATATATATATAAAGGTCTATTGACCAAAAAATTAATTTTTTTCCCCTTTATTTGTTTTCATTCAATAATTCTATCAAATTTTAATTAATTAATCATTTTTATTAAAATTTATTATTAAAGCAAATTTTATTAATGCTAAACATCTTGTGTTTTCATCTTATTAGAGGGTCTTTAAAATTCCATAAGACAAAGAGGTATTGACTCAAAATCCACATTATCACTAAAAACTAAGGGTTAGGCAACTTAGTTGGCGCATGTTAATAGAGGATTATTTTTTGGTTTAAAACTCTTTCATGTTCTTCAATTATGTATTTTTAGATGTATGTTACTACACACCTAAATATTAAACATACTTTCTTAATATTATTGGTTGTATCTATATGTATTTGTTGACATGTGAGCTTAGTCATCCAAATAACGCACCTTAGGTAATTGAGTAACTACAATTGCAAAGAGAGGCAATCAAGTGAGGAAAATGTGTCTTTCATAAATTTTGCTATATCACAATAATTTCTTCTGATTTCCTTTACAACCAATTTTATATGTGTTTATGAGACTAGATTGCTTCCTTGCATTATTAAATTAGTGTGATTGTTCCTAGCTTATTGTCTAACTTAATATGTAGATATATGAATCATTATGTTATGATTAATTTCTTTTAGAATTTAGTATAGCATTATATGCTAAGATCTGGTAAATCCACAATATATTATGTTTATTGTGTCTAATCAATAATGTTATTTTCATTGTTTAAATTGTATTAGATATTGTAATATCATATTTGTATGGATCAATGAGGCGTTGATCACGTTCATTGATCTACCTAATGTTCCTGCTCCGATAATCCATCTATACAAATCATCAACAATGAGAAGAAATTAATTAGTGCATCTCATGTGTATTTAAACATAACTAGACCCTACCTTAGCTCAATAAGAATAGTTTCACAATTTTTTGTGTACTCATGATTTGACAGTGTTTTTTATATCTAGGTGGTGTAGTATTTGTTAAAGAGCTATGATTTGTTATAGATTTTTCATTTGGTATTCTCACTGATCAAACCTTCAAAAATGATGTTTGTTATATTTAAACAATCCTTTATCCCCTCTTTATGCAATTGTATGCATGTTTCTTATTGAAGTATTAAAAACAATAGTCTAACACCTTTATAAATACATGTATCACATATGTACATTTCACTATTTTTTTAATGGCTACTTTAACTATTGGAATATACATATTTTTCTTGCATATATTTATGCATGTGATGAATATACCGATTATTGCAAGAACGTGAGCATGATAGATAATAAATGGGACCTCCTCTTGCAACATATGGATATTGATCTATTTCTTATTTCTTATTTAAGGAACAAACTTACAAAGTGTGCTCTTTGATGAAGGAACATCTACAATCAACACCGACCACCTTTCAAAACCATAAGGATACATTTTTGTAAGAATGGAGTGAGATGATCCAATCAACACCATGACCTTATCCACCAAGATTAGAAACCCAATGATTATCTTACAAATTTTGATCCCATTCTAAGAGAATAATTCAAAAAAAGTGGTATTGATATTCCTAAAGAAAATGTCATGAAGCTTTATAAATGATTGCATGAACATATGAAGGTGTTTTGGACATTAGAAGCTCCTAATCCTCCTTCAAAAATTGAGGAATATTTATAACAATTTTATCTACAATTCAATCATCTTATTATACAACACACACAAGAAATATTTTCTTCTACTTTCACTAGAACCATTATTCTAAAAAAATTCCATTTTATATTCCATACCTCTTGCATTCTAACATATACCTTAATAGCTAAGAAATTTTTCCTAAATTCCTTGAAATATAAAATTTTATCGATAACACTTTGCACCATAATCAATACAACTAATGTGCACTATTTAATGCATAATATTGTTTGACAAGTTACATTATAAAAAACTGCTTTGAACTTGTTTTCTCCACTATTTCCCCCTCATGTGTCTTCTAACAATAATAGTTTAACATGCACGCCTAATCTCCTTGAAAGTTATATCTCCTAAGAATCATATTTGTTCTCCCTAATTTTCCCTTCTTTCTTAGATAAAATTAACTGACAACCACTTATATTTTTAGAGGCTCATATTTGTGGATTATTTCATTAAAAAAAAAAATATAGTGAAGTATTCGATGTTGTTGAATTGTTATAGTCACACCACTAGGATTCATAAAAAAATGCATTTATAATCCATAACACAACCAAACTAGTGGGAAATTGGCTTAAAATGCACCATCCATAATGATCCGAACTTAAAAACTTGAAGGTTTCTTAAAAATTTGCAAGCAATTTTATGTCTTGCGGGAAATGGACCAAGTTGTAAAAGTACATAAACTTAGTGTTTTTAAACTCAGTTTGTATAAAAAAAAATAGATAAAAATGAACCATGAACAACAACACAAATATTAATTTGATAAAAGAGTTCACCGCTCTTGGGCTACATCTCCAATTCTAACATCTAATGTTGGGTCTCTTCAATTATATGCTCAAATCTGAAATTAAATCAATTTATAGTGCTCAAATTGTAAAAATAGTGCTACTGATGGATTCAGAATGCTAAAAAAACTCTATCTAGGCTCGTCTTGAGCTCCAAAAAGATTGAAAAATGAGCAAGATGTGTTTCCTGGAACAAATTTCTACAACTCTAAATTTTTTGGCTAATCATCCTACGAAATTTGCCTTTTCACTAGCCACTGAGGGAAAAATTCTCCTGGCACCTAGGATTCCTGCCACAAATCATGCAATTTTTTGCCTCATTAAATTCACCAATAACCATTAAGAACTAGGTGAGGGTCATATTGAGTTCCATGTGTCTAGGGGCCACTAACAACCCACCCCAATCGGTTCAACCCTCCGCATTGGTCGATATGATCAACTGTAAACTGATAAGACCTTTGTCGGAGCCTCCATCATGGTCTCGTGGGATTTAATAGGACCAGGCTCAGGGGCTAACCACTCGGGCTCGTCGCTTCCTCTTGCGAGTCGCCTGGTAAAACATGTGACCGGGCTTGGGGCCATGTGCCTTGCCCCTCATGCCAACTTCGACCTGCCCTAAATTTAAATAAATTACGCCAATAGTATGGTTAAGAACCAATAGTATGGAGTAATGGTAAGCAACCCAATTAGTTTGGTGGAGGGTGTGCGGTCAAACCCTACTAAAGCCAGTCAAGCTACCAATAAAAAAATTTGCTAATGAGTGAGGGCCAGATGGCACCCTCTCATTGGGCCACGTGGCACCTCTTAATTGGGCCACTTCAACAACCTGCGACCAATGAAAAACTTCCAACCCAGTTGTATGACCCTACCATGTGGCAGCACGCGATTTCCCTTTACCGCCCACTATGCTTGCCCAGTCAGTTGCTGACATTAGCGTATAACCTGCCTAACAACAACGAGTCAACCTTGTTGCTTGAATGTTTAGTTCTTTGGCCAAAACTTCAAAACGTGATAACTTGAGCATATGATGTCAGTTTGAGGTGATTAAAGTGGTGTTGGATTCATGAAGATGAGTACTATGATATGGCACTAGTTTCATGCGATTTCGAGCACTTTAAATCTTGAGCATTTTCTTGATCCCCTAGATCATTCCTCCCCACTCGAAGCTTTTGGACCACTAAAAGGTTTTTTTGAGTCAGCAAGTAGGTGAGGGTACATCTCCCTCACCATTCTGATTTCAATCCACCTAAATTTACTTGGATTAGTTCCCTTAAGCTCCACACGAATGTACTCCACATTTCCTCTGCATTAAGTCCTTATCATCCAGTCAAGAATAATATCTTGCTACAATTATTCTAAATATTTAGGAGAGAAATATTTTATTGTTGGAATTCGAACATTATCTCATTGATCTTCAATCATAGGAGGCTCATATAATCTTAATTTTTCCACATTTACAACAGCATAAATTTTCATGCATGGTGGTAAATCTAATCGAAAGGCATTATTACCAATCTTATCCAAGATTTTAAAAATACCATATCTTATTAGTTTTATCTTTTGAACTTCACCTTGGAGCCTTTCCTTACTGATATAAATCCAAACTTGATCTCCAACCTGGAATTTGTGGTCAACATGATGTTTATCATGTCTCACCTTGTACTTGGCTTAACTCTTGTCCAACTGTTCTTGTACCATTTGATGCACCAAATGAATATGTTCAATGAAGCACTTGGCCCTATCTATATTATTGTGTCCATCCACTACAACATCTTTCCCAAAGATAAAATCTAAGAGCAATTTTGGTAGATATCCCAAATGTTATTCGAATGGATATGTCTCAGTCAAAGAATGCTTGGCTTTGTTGTAGGAATGTTGGATGTAATGTAAGTGTTCATCCGATTCTTGTTGTAGTATCCACGGAGGAGATGTACTATTGTTCTATTCACCACTTCTATCTGGCCATCAGTTTGTGGATGAAATGTTGTGCTCTTATTTAGCTTGGTGTCCATGAGTTCTCATAAACTTAACTAAAATTTGCAGACAAATCGAGAATCTCGACCATAAATAATAGAAGTGGGTAACCCAAAGTGAACCCATACATTTTGGAAGAACATTTTTGCAGCGTATTCAGTTGTAGCCTTCTTACAAGGCATCAAAACACACATTTTTATTAAATGATTGAAACAACATAAAGATAATCATGACCTTTCCTATACATAGATATTCCTCCTACAAAATCCATAGAAATGCTTCCCCAAAGATGAGAAGGAATAGCAAGTGGAGTATACAAACCAAAATTTCTATTGCTAGGATTTCTAGTAGCACACATTGTACATCCTCTTACATTTCTTGAAACACTTTCATTCATGTGAGGCCAATAAAAATACCTCTGTAATTGTGCAATTATTTTTTCTACACCAAAGTGGCCATCAATAAGAGAAGTGTGAGCTTCCGTTATGATGTTGAATCTTTCACCCTGTGGAACACACAACTTGCCAAGATGATACAACAATTTATCATGAACACGATAATATAACTCTTCACCATTATTTCCTTGACACAAAATTACATAAACATCTTTGAAATATTCATATTTAGCATATTTTTTAAAATATCTCTCGTGCACGATTGAATTATGCTTAAGAATAACAGATGCACGAACAATAGGTCTTGATAAAATATCATCAACTTTTTTGTATATACCTTTATTATACCTGATTACCAAATGGGATTACTATAGAAATACCATCCACCTAAAATATCTAGCTTGTTGTAGCTTGGTTTGAGATTTAAAATATTGCAAAGGTTGATGGTTAGTGTTAATAATCATTTCCTTACCCATCAAATAATGGTTCCATTTCTTCACGCTTTGTACCAAAGCATGCAAATCTTTATCACAAGTTGGATAGTTAATTATTGAATTGGTAAAGGTTTCAAAATGATAAAAAATATGCTTACCATGTTGCATAAAATCTGCTCCCATGGCATAATCACTTGCATTAGTTTGAATCTAAAATAGTTTCTTAAGATCCGGAAGTGTAAGGACTAGTGTTGTACTTATTTTCTCTTTCAATGTATCGAAGGCTTTCTTTTGGTTGCCTCCCCACTGAAAGAAATGTTTCACACTTGTTAAAGCATGTAGTGGAGTTGCAATATATGAGAAGTTGGCAATAAACTTTCTCCAATATTGGGATGCTCCCAAAAATCTCCTAACCTCTGTTGCATTATTGGGCTAAGGAAAATTCACAATGACTTTGAACTTTTATATATCAATATTCAATTCACCCCCTCCAAAAATATGACCCAAATAAACTGAAGAGGTTTTACCAAATTCACACTTAGACATCTTCAAATACAATATATTTCTTTAATACATCTAAAACTTGCTTAACATGCTTGACATGCTCTTCATGAGTCTTACTGAAAATCAGAATTTCAACTAAGTATACTATGACAGAATCATTATGGAATGGTCTCAACACATCATTCATAAATCTCATGAACGTTACAAGTGTATTACAAAGCCCAAATGGCACAAATAACGATTCAAACAATTCTTGTTTTGTCTTTAAATAAGCCTTCCAAATATCACCTTCAACAATCCGGATCTGATGATAACCACTTCTCAAGTCCAACTTAGTGAAATAATCAACACCCTTCAATTAGTCTATAAAATCATGAATACGAGGAAGAGGATAGCGATTCTTTACCGTGATTTTTTTCAGAGCTCTAAAATACACACATATGCTCCATGTACCATCCTTCTTTGGAACCAAGACAATAGGAGACCCATAAGGAGATATGCTAGACCTAATGACCCCTTTTTTAAGAAGCTCTTGAATTTGTTTCTTGATCTATCAATTCTCCAAAACTGCCATTCTATACATGCCAATTTTTGGAAGAGGTGCCTCCTGTTGCAATTGAATCTCATGTTGGATTCCTTTTTTAGGAGGTAACCTTTTAGGTTCTTGAAACATCTTATCATTAGTGTTAAAAAATTCAACCAAATCATGCTTGATTTTTTCATCACATCCTTGGAAAGCTTCATATTCAAAATTATCTTAGGGTTTGATCATCAAATATACAAAATTCTTACTATAATTTTACAAGGATTTACATTTGACCAACACTTACAAGAGATAAATTCATCTTCTTGTGATGTGCTCTAACAATCTGCTCAATTCCATATTTAAAATGATGATATTTGTTTTCATGACGATAGAATGTGGATTTTTGGTCATACAAGTATGGACTCCCTAAAACAATTCCACATATGTCAAGTGGTACAACATCAAGATCTACCTCATCAATAAAGTTTGCAGTGATGGAAAATTTAAGTTTACATTTCTTGTCACTTGCAATTCGGCATTGTCACATACCCAACCCAAGAGGTAAGGTCTAGGATGAGGTGTAGTTTCTAATTTTAGTTTCTTGACAATAGCTTTAGAAATAAGGTTAACTTTGGATCCACTATCAAAAAAGGTATCAAATTTGGTATGTTTTGTAATGACCCTAATAGGGAAAAGCTCAATTCTTTTTTTATCATTTTGAGGCTCAATGGGTTTACTAGAAGAACTATTACGTGAAGTGGAAGCTTTAATTTTCATTCTCGTGGTTGTGATTTTGGTTTCATCACCTGAATCAGATCCTAGACCTTGTTGAGTTGTTGCAATAGTCTTTTGTTTCCCCGTGTTGTTAAAATTATTTGGTCTCATTTCTGGATGTAATTTCCAACAATGGTCTTCATCATGGCCTTCTTTTGAACAATGTTTACACGTGAGTTTCTCTCCCTCTTTCTTGACTATAGCCTTTTTTTGTCCTTTTCCTTTAAACTCCCCCTTTCCTTTGTCTCCATATTTGAATGGCTTCTTGCTAGTCCCTTGAGGAACATTCTTCCCTCTTGCTTCTAAATGAGTTTTCTAAACACATACTTCATCTAGATTGGTGGAATTAAACATAATAATTGTGTGTCTCAAATGCCTATGTAATCCACCTATGTATTTAAGGAGATTTTCTTGTGAAGACAAATATACACCTAAGATTAAAGCTCTTCTTCTAAATTATTGTGTCTAAATTTGAGCACTCTCACCTTTAGCTTGGCTAAAAATTTTCCAATCCATATTTTCCTTTTTCATGTAAGCCAATGGGTAAAATAGCCTTCTTAATGCAACTACAAAATCATTCCAAGAAGAGATAATTTTACCACTTTTCTTCAATTATTCTTGATTTCTGGACTCCCACCAGATGAGAGGTGCACTTTCCAAATGAAGAGAAGAAAGTTGGATTTCAGTCACATCATCCTTAATCCTTTGAATCCTACAATAGACTTCAATCTGAAGAACCCAATTATACAAATTTTAGCATTTACTTCTCCATTATACACAAGAGATTCAAACTCGACATCAAAATTTAACAAAGGAGACTTAGCATGTCCTTTTGGAGATCTTGGAGGAGTATGTGAAGGAGATGAAGAAGATGAGGATGAAGGTAAAGATGGAGGTGAAGGACAAGGTGGAGGTGGAGGCTTGTTCCCATCACCACCATTACCTTTTGGGGTATTTTAACTCTCTCTGTGCAACCTTGTTGTCCTCTCTTCATATAAAACTTTCACCATTTCAAACATGTCATAGAAAGCCTTTCTAAAATATCTCTCATCCTCAAACATCATCTCATGTCCTTCTTCATGTGCCATGGCTCATGGAGTTTGAGGAGTTTGTGACCTCTTTGAACCAATTTGAGGATTTGGTTCTTCAAGGACTCCTCCTCTTTTCAATTTTAATCTTGTAAGCATCAAAAAACACTTGCAAACACAGTCAAACCTTAAAAACAACCATGCTTTGCTACCAAACTCATCTGAAATTAAAAACGTGAAGGTTTCTTACAAATTTGCAAGCAAATTTATGTCTTTTGGGCAATGTATCAAGTTGAAAAAGTAAATAAAATTAATGTTTTAAAACTCAGTTTGAAGAAATAAAACAGAGAAAAATGAACCATGAAAAATAACACAAAATAGCAATTTGATAATGGATTTCACCCCTCCTAGGTTACATCTTCGGGTCTAGCTTCCAATGTTGGGAATCTTCAATTATATTCTCAAATATGAAATTACATCACTTTAGAGTGCTCAAATTGCAAAAATAACGCTGCCAATGGATTCAAAATGCTCAAAAACCTCCATCTAGGCTCTTCTTGAGCTCCAAAAAGGTTGGAAAATGAGGAAGATATCCCTCCTAGAACAAATTTCTCCTAAATGTTTTGCAAAAAAATTAATTTTGGCTAATCATCCTACAAATTCCACCTTTTCGCTGGTCGTCAAGCAACAAATTGGCCTGGTACTAATGAGATTCCTACTACAAATCGTGCAATTTGTCGCCTCATTAAATCTTCCAATAACACTTAAGCGTCGGGTCAAGGTCACATTGAGTGTCATGTGGCCAGGGGCTAGGGCTAACCACCCACCCCCATCGGTTCATCCCTTCACGTTGGTTGGTATGGTCACCTGGAAACTGATAAGACTGGGGGCTGGGCCAATCGCCTACCTCCTCTGATGAAGCATCCACCATGGTCTCGTGGGCTTTAATAGGACCAGGATTCAAGGCTAATCACCTGGCCCTGTCGCTTCCACCTACAAGTCATATGGTACAACTTGTGACTGGGGTTGGGACCACATGCCCTGCCCCTCCCTCCAAATCGAACCTTCCTTTAATTTAAATAAATTTTGTCGATAGTATGGTTAAGAACCATCAGTATGGAGTAATGGTAAGTCGTCTGATTAGTTTGGTGGAGGTTGTGGGATTGAATCCCATCGAGACCAATTAACCTACTAGTAAATTTTTTTGTCAATGAGTGAGGGTCACATGGCACCCTCTCATTGGGTCACTTCAACAACCTGTGACCAATGAAAAATTGCCAACCCAACTGTATGCCCCTACCACATGGCAGCACCAGATTGGCCCATACCACCCACTATGCTTTCCTAGTCAGCTACTGATGTGAGCTTACAACCCCCCAAGTCAAAAACCTAGTCAACCCTCTTGCGTGACTTTTTAACTATTTGGCCAAAACTTTAGAACGAGATAACTTGAGCATACGATGTCAGTTTGATTCAATTCAAGTGTCGTTGGATTCATGACGACGAACACTATAATTTGGCACTGGTTTCAAGAAATTTCAAGCACTTTTAATTTTGAACATTTTCTTGATCCAAAACAATACTCTCATATGACAATAATGTCATAATAGTAAATATATGGTTTTAGAAAAAATCATACAATTCTTAAAATTTTATATAATGCACCATAAATTCTCTAAAAAATTAAAGTAATCCATTGACAACTATTGAACCCTCGACTACTTCCCCAAACCTTTAAAGGTTTAAAGAACCCTTCTTGACATACTAAGTTTTCCTATTTAAGTTGTTGATTTGATCATATTTTGACAATCCCTTTATAATCTTGGTTCAAGGAATTTGAGAAAGTTAATTCCCGAATGTTGTGTTTACTTCAAAATAGAAAAATACAAAAAAATTAATATTTAATAACACTTAGAAAGATACATATACCCATAATAATTAATGCTTACGTAAATATATGACTATTATACTTGATAAGCAAGTATCGTTATAATAACACTTACCTTGAAATCAGTCTTGCGACAGTATTTAAGGAAATTGACAATAATCGATTTCATTTAAAATTAATCAATCTGGTTTTCATTAACACCATTTGACACAGTATGTAAGGAAATTGTGTATAATCGATTTCATTTAAAATTATTGTTTTCATTAACACCATTTGACAAAGTATTTAGGGAAATTGACTATAATCGATTTCATTTAAAATTAATCAATCTTGTTTTCATTAACACCATTTGACACGGTATTTACTATTTAAGGAAATTGACTATAATCGATTCCATTTAAAATTAATCGATCTTGTTTTCATTGACACCATTTGACACAGTATTTAAGGAAATTGACTATAATCGATTTCATTTAAAATTTTGTTGTAACTTGAGACAATATTCAACCCTTTCAATCATTTTATCCTAGCCCATGTTCGTCACCCAACATAAATCCATAAGTGAAACTCATAGAAAAATGTTATCCAAACCAAGAGTACACACATGATCCTCATGGTGAACTTAATTATAATTCTTTGATTTGTTGTTATTCGAATAACATGCAGACAAACTTGACCAACTATCTTCACAAAATTCCAAATGGGATTATGGGATGTCCAAAAATCAACAATAAGTGAGGAGGATGGGCATAGGAATGGTAGCTAGAATTAGCCATCGAAACCAAACTTGCGAGGAATGGAGACTTAATTAATTAGCCTCCCTAATACAACAAAACAACGTCATAATTTTTTCGTAACGAGATACCCTGCACATTTCAAGACCACCCTGTACTTCATTCACACCCAATAACAGTCGTGGAACGTGAACCGCCCGACGAGATTCCCTTTCTCCCGTTGCCATCAGATTTAAATATTCTCAACAAAATCCAAAGCAAGCAAAATATTGTAAATGATCGGGGGATCCCTTCGCCTTTCTTTTCTATATAAATTCTGTGAATTCGACATCCCATTATCATGCAGAGAGAGGCCGAGGGGAAAAATGGGGTACGCGCAGTTGTTCTTGCTGTCGGCGCCATTCTTCGTGCTGTGGACTTTAATAACGCTATCGACGCCTCTCGGTTCACAATACTCGGCACGAGTGATCTACAACGATTTCTCGAAGCGCCTCGTCGAGGACAGTTGCAGAGGCAGAAGGATTTTCATGTACGATTTGCCTGCGAAATTCAACGCAGATATATTGAAACTGTGCGAGTTCGGGCTCGCAAAATGGCTCAACATATGCCCGCGAGTGGCGAGTGGCGGCTTCGGGCAGCCGTATAACAGCTCCCTGGGTGATGGCTGGTTCGACACGGATTTTTACATGCTGGAGACCATATTTCACGAGAGGATGAAACAATACCGGTGCCTGACGCTCGATCCGGCCCTGGCCGACGCTGTGTTTGTTCCCTATTATGCCGGCCTCGACGCGCTCAGATATCTGTATTCAGCAAAAGAGCGCGGGCGAGAAATAGAGACCGCGCATGGCGTCGTGCTCATGTCGTGGCTGAGAAGGAGACGAGAGTGGCGGCGGCGGGGAGGGAGAGATCATTTCATTGTCATGGGCCGTACGGCTTGGGACTTTGTGGAGAACCCCGGGTGGGGAACCGGAATTTTGGAGCTCCCTGGAGTTACAAACATGACTGCGCTCATGATCGAACAACGCCCGTGGCGGCGCACCGAGCAGGCTGTCCCATATCCGACTTCGTTTCACCCGTCACCAGGTCGGGAAATTGAGGAATGGACGAGCCGCGTGCGGGATTCAACGCGTACTCGGCTTTTCGCCTTTGCTGGTTCTCTTCGCCCTTACGTTAATGACGGCGGCTTCCGCAGCTTGCTCATGCGTCTCTGCGCTCGGTTGCCGGGTACCTGCCGACTCCTGGACTGCGTGGCGGCCCGGTGCAGCCACGAGGCTGAGCCGGTCATACAGGCGTTTATGGAGTCGGTTTTCTGCCTGCAGCCCCGCGGGGATACACCGACGCGCCGGTCAACGTTCGACGCGATCATAGCGGGGTGCATCCCGGTGTTCTTCCACAGGGACTCGGCCTATACGCAGTATACGTGGCATCTGCCGCCGGGTGGGGGGGGAAATGGCAGCGGATATTCTGTGTACATTCCAGAGGATGACGTGATCGCCGATGAGTCGATGGTGGAGCGCGTGCTGAGAAATTTGAGTTCGGAGCGGGTGAGGGAGATGCAGGAGAACGTAGTCAGCTTGATTCCACGTGTCATTTACATGAGGAAGTCATCGACGGGCAATTCAGGGGCGGCGGAATCGGTCAGAGATGCGTTCGACATCAGCGTGGAGAGCGTGATTCTGAGGATTTCTGAGCAGCACAAGCAAGAGGGCGAGGCATTAAAAGCATAAGAGTATAATTTTTCTCCAAGAATTTTAGAATTTCAAGAACAATGTACCCAAAATTACCAAATTTCAAATTAAAATAGCCAAATTCAAACTCTCAGATCCAGTCCTCTCAGTCAACTCTCACTACCCAAAGAAATGATGACGAACTGTTACAGTATTGTGACAAACTTGATCATACCTAAATAGGTTCATCATACCTAAATAGAGTTTAGGTGGATTACATTAATTGTTAAATGAAAGAACGATTTGCATGTTGATACATGCGGTGGCTAAAATTTTGTACACTAATCTATTTTCATTTTCCATAAATCATTTTTATGTGATAATTTATTTCTTATAACATGGTTTATTTTCTCTTGTTCATCTTTTTCATAATATATAAAATTAAATCTAATCATAATTATTATAAAAAGACGAAGTCTTTTCAAAAATTTTAAGTTTTGGGTTTTTTAAAGTAAGAATCACATGATACTATTTTCATTTGAATGGAAATTTCTTATTATTATTCTTTCATTCTGTGAGCATTACTCGATGCAATGAGTGTTAAGTGGAGTATTCAAAAATCAAGAGAAATTAGTGAGTTATGATTACCTTTCATGGAAATGGTCATAGATGAATGACCTACTTAAGGGAGTTGAATCCCAAAATAATTTCTAATATAATGCACCAGGGAAACCCCTCATACTTAAAATACAAAGAGTAAAGGGAGCTCTACTTGAATGGTTCATGAGGCACAATACTTGCTAAGGTTTTGCAAATGGGGTAGCAAGCTAAGTGGGCTTGATTGTGGGGAAAAATCCAGAGTTAAGCGCTCCATGAGAAATTAGTCAGTTACTACTAGGGTAGGAATTTCAAATCTCAAACACCCTTCAAATTTGACCGTTTTTGCCATTTTAGTATCGATTTTGATCATTTACTTGAAATCTTGACAGTCCCCTCAAATTCCATCTCTGGTTACTCCGACCTCTTATGGAAATGTCAATTTCTACTACCTCTCATGGAAATCTTCATAGATGAATGACTTACTCACCTCTCATGGAAATGTAAGTGTCTACTACCTCTCATGGAAATCGTCATAGATGAATGACTTACTCAACGCACTTAAATCCCAAAAATGATATCTAATCCTATAATTTTTTTAGATTATATAAATTACAAATCTCAAAATTTAAATCCCTACCAAATTTCCAGTATATATATATATATATATATATATATATATATATATATATATATATATATATATATATATATGTCATCCAGGATATGATCCTCGGATTAAGATGGGACAGAGTCGGTAGGGAGAGAACAAATGAGATCAGAAAAAACCAGTGACTTCTTCGATTTGGCAGTGGTAAACTCCAAATAGAACTATTGGAGGATCACAATCCACTTTGAGTACTTGCCCCCCAGCAATTGTCGAGACAAAATGTAAGTCATGGGGTTGCAGTCAGAAATCACGGTTACCGTGCATAACAGGATGTAATGGCGAAATCGTTGAACGGCCTAGACCGCAGCTAGTGCCAACTTATCGACGTGGGCATAACGCGTTTCAGTGTCGAGGAGGTTCCGAGATAGCTAATAAATCACGTGTTCGTTACCATCATCGTCATCCTGTACCAGAACCATGGCAATTGTACTGAATGTGGTAGCCAAATAAAGGATAAAGTCATGATGATAATTTGGAGGACGTATTAATGAAGTGTTGACAAGCAACGTCTTAAGGTTATCAAAATATCGCTGAGCAATCTCGTCCCAACAGAAAGGGATGTCCTGCTTTAGAAGTTGTGTAAACCCTTTAGCTACCTCCGCATAGTTCAGGATAAAACGACGTAAGAACTTCGCTTTCCCTTGAATATTGTGAAGCTGATGCAATGAGGATGGGGATGGGAGATTAACGATAGCCTAAACCTTGAGAGGGTCAAGGCGAATTCTGTCCTTAGATATGATGAATCCTAAAAGTCGACCAGAGTCAACGCAGAAGACGCACTTGTGAGGATTAAGCCTAATGTTGTAACGTCTGCAGCGGAGAAAAATCTGGCGGAGATGTTTGGGATGGTCTTCACACAGAGCTAAATGAGCCGGAAGGTCATCTAGATACGGCTGAAAAACATTACATATGTCGTGAAAGGCATAATACATGGCACGCTGGAAGGTAGCCCCAGCATTTTTTAAGCCGAAAGGGAGCTTCTTATAGGCGAATGTTCCCCACAGACAGATGAAAGTGGTCTTATGTTGATCGGATGGAAGGATATTAATTTGATTATAACCTGAAAAGCCATCCATAAGGGAAAAGATCTCACTTCCTACACAATCGTCAATAATTTGATCGATAAAGGGGGTGGGATAGTTGTCCTTAGGGCAAGCCCGATTGATATCTAGATAGTCAACACAGACTCGAAGTGTGCCCTATTTCTTATCCACAGGGACAATATTGGAAACCCACTCTGTCAGAGGGATCAGATATATGAAGCCCGCTTTAAGAAGTTTCTCAACTGCATCTTTTATAGCAGCGGCTTTCCGAGGATGCACTGGACGTAGACGCTGGCGCACAGGCTTCGCACCAGGATAGGTGGGAATTTCATGCACGACGATACTGGGATCGATTCCAAGCATATCTTCATAAGACCATGCGAAAACATCACGGAATTCGCGAAAGAGGCTAGTGTACACTTGAATTTCATCAGGAGAACAAGTGACTCCCACATGGATGTCCTCGACAACCCCCGATTTAACGAAGATCTCGATAGGCATCGTTTGGGTAATATTACTCAGATTGCCTTCCGATAAAACTTCATGAGTCAATATTGGCATTTGGAGTGGCGGAGAGGGAACCTGAGATGCAAAACGCTCAAGGTAATCAAACATTGCCCCCAGGATGGGAATAAACGAGGAACGATGATGCCCATCGCTCCATGGCAGATCTTCGAGAGACACAATCTCCTCGATAGCTTCGTCAGATGGAAAAAATTCTCTCAAAGTATCGGGTGAATCTGCATCGCCAAGCCAAGGGGATTGAGAATAAACATCAAGAGCCATGCTCAAAGGATAATTATCAGTAGGAGGAGGATCCGACGTGGCAATGATCTCACAATAATTGATTTCAACCAGGCTCAGAGGCATCGATTCTCCAAAAGAGGCAACCTGTTCAGGAGAAGGGATGATCCATGGGTTGTCTGACCTAGAGATCATATTGACTTGAACGGTGTTTGGTGGTGGAAGGGGGAAAATACCCATGAGAACGGGGTCCTTGAAAAGACCTGGTCCTATACTGTCGGGGGGATTAGGAACTTGATCCACGTATGGCACGTTGTTCTCAGAGGACGAGGTAAAGAAAGACAATTGATCTACAGTAATAATCTTTCCCTCATGTGGAAACTTCAAAAGTCGAAAGAGGGTGGATGGAACGCACAGCATGGCGTGGGTCCAACTGCGACCGAGTAGAATATTGTAGTTGAGTTTGGCATCAATGATTTCCACTTTGACGTTGACTATCTTCCCTTGCAATGTAATCGGTAGACTCACAAGAACACCCAAGGGTTTTGATTCCCTTCCATCGAATGCCTCAAGGGAATTGGGAGATGAAGTGAGGGCTGGAGAGCCAATGGCCTTCCAGCTAGCAGATGACATAACACAGGTAGAGGCACCTTTGTCCACAACGGCTCTGTGAATATTGAGGCCATTAATGTCGACTTGTATAACAAGCGCAATCTAGTGTGGAAGTCGGGGGACAAAATTCTCTAGATCGAAGGTGAGGAGGCTAGAATCGGCAGGGTCAATTCCTCCGATTGCAGATAACAAAGATTTTCGTTGAGATAGACAACTTTGAAGTACTTCCAATGCAGACATCGCGGAAGACACCTATGCCAAATCCTCAACAATGCTATAATGCTGAGGAGCATAGGCGTTCGGATTATAGGAAGACTTTTGGAGAACGCCTTTAGAAGGTGGTCGTACAACAGGTTCAGCACTGGGCCTCTCAATCTCAAGAGGACCAGAGGAAAGTGGGGGAAGAGGGCCATCAACGCCTTCCTTCCCAGCTTCCTGGCGTGAACCGGCATAATCCTTCAACCGAGTGGCAATGGAAAAAGGTGCAACACCATTCATCATGAAAACCTGAGACCTAAACGGTGCAGATGGCAAAGGCTGCTCGACCATCTGGGTCTACTGAGATGGAAAATGTTACTTTAGAACTATCGGAGTTCCCTTAGACCCCTTAAGAAGTTTACTAACCTCGGACTGTCGAGGAAAATCTTTGGTGTAGTGGTCTTCATCACAAGTCAGGAAAGGGTACTTTGGTTTTCGCTGTGAACCATCGTTAGCACGTGGTTTGGACAATTCTGGTTTTGGGGCATCGGATTTTGCTTTGCCTTTTCCCTTATTCTTCCCTTTGGAGGTCTTGTCCGCAGGATTGGCCTGGACAGCATTTACCTTCGTAGTCTTACCATAATCTGGAGTAGCTGGAGGAGCAGAATTGTTGGAAGAATTCGATTTCTGCTTCCCATTAGAATACTTATGAGAAGTCTGATAGATGGAACCAATAACACCATCTATCGATGGGGTAGCCGGTGCTTTAGAGGTCCCTGGTCACGAGGCGTCAGTCAAGATGTTGTATAATGTGCCGGACTGAGAGTACACTAAATTGAGGTACTGGGCACGAGCAATGGCTTGTTCCTCGGTTACACATGCCCCCATAGCAATGTCTTGTGCAATCTTATTGACAAAGTAGGTAGTGAACCAGTGAGTTAGAAGCTGATCAGGAATGTCAAACTTGATCAGACAATGACAACGTCTCCATTTGTGAATGTGATCTGAAATATGAGTGGCTTTATCCTATTTCAGAGATGTCAGGAGATGCATCCCGACTTCGTAATGAACCGGTAACTGGAAATCCGTTAGGAATGCCATAGCTAGAGTATTAAAATCTTGAAAAATACCAAGGGGCAGTTCTATGTACCATTTAGCAACAGCGCCGGTGAGAGTGCGCTAGAAAAGACGCAAACGAATCGAGTCATCCACCCAAGAATTCGAAGAACACCATAAGTGGTATGTCACGACATGTGCTTGGGGGTCTTCTCCAGATTTACCCTCAAACTTATGACAATCACCACGCACCTTCGTCAGAACCGGAGGCCAATATGGATTATGAAGAATCGGATCATTGGTCAACTTGGACATGTTCAATAACTCCAACGTGGTGAGAAGAGGTAACTAAGGGTTAAAAGGCATGCCAGGTCCCTGATAAGGACCTATACTTGTACTCCATCTTGGTTAAGCATAACTCTGCCCCCATTGGTTCTGTCTTCGAGGATTCTGACCATAGGGGGTGTAAGCCGGATAATTAGGTTGATATGGCGGTTGGAAACCAGGATACGGGGGTTGATAACCAGGATATTGATTCTGATTATACATGGGCCCCAATTGAGCAGTGTACGGATTTGACTGTGGAGTATAAGTATAGCCTAGTTGTTGAAGGTAATAACCATAACCTTGAGGCGGGTTGTAAATCGGTCGAGACTAACCTTGAAGGTAATAGCCGCCTTGGGGTCGAATGGGCTATTGGTAAGTGGGGCCCTACTGAGTTGGATAAGTCGGGTGCATAGGTGGATTCAACTGTGGCATAGAATAGATTGGCGGCTGAGCAGGGTTAACAGGCTGTGCAGGTTGTCCTGGTTGAACAGGTTGACCTGGCTGCATAGGTTGTCCTGGTTGAACAGGTTGACCTGGCTGGTGTGGGACACTGGGTTGCCTTGGCTGAGCAGGTTGGCCTGATGGTGGGAGTGGGCCAAGTTGTGCCTGATAACCAGGTTGTCGTGTGACAGGACCATAAGATGGCCTTAGTTGTGCAACATTTTGACCAATTGGAAAATGAGGTTGCTGAGGTTGCACCAAAGGTTGAGAAGGATGGCTTTGCCCCCCAGGACCATACAGTAGTCCAGATTGATACCCCGATTTCCGTGCCGGTCCTTGAGGTTGCCCTGGTTAGACCACAGGGTGAGGCTGTAGAGGTTGTCCTTGAGGATTGTAATATTGCCCTTACAGGTCGTATAATAATCCCTGCTGGACTGCAGGTTGTCCCTATAAGGGTTGTC
This sequence comes from Pinus albicaulis, assembly GCA_034641835.2. Lineage (NCBI taxonomy): Eukaryota > Viridiplantae > Streptophyta > Pinopsida > Pinales > Pinaceae > Pinus > Pinus albicaulis. The sequence goes on along the minus strand of CM076573.1, from coordinate 708,040,144 downwards.
CTTGCGGGTCGTACGCATACCCTAGTTGGGCCGAAGATTGTCCGTGGAAGGGTTTTCCTTGTGGGCCAGAAGCATATCCTTACTGAAACAAAGGTTTTCCCTGAAGGGGTTGCCATTGTTGATTAGAAGGTTGCACAGGTTGGGTAGAAAGAAAACCGTTAATATACTGATAAGCCTCCGGAGCAGGAAAACAAAGGGGGTTTCCCTGCTCATCATATTGATATGGAAATACGTAGATGGGGGCACCATCCTCTCCATAACGGGAAAAGTAAGGAAGATTAAGATCCTGAGAGGATTGACCAACCTCGGAGATCGGCGGCTATAAAGACATCGAATACTCCTTGGGAGAAATGTTCTCTGGAATGACAGAAGCTATATAGACTTCTTCAGGAGCTGATGAGGTCCTAGTTGAATGAGTAGTGACAACAGGCGTAGACGCAGCCACGCAGACAATAGGTATAACAGGTGTCGATGTGACAAAAGGAGATGCCGTGAGAGGTGTCGATGGCGACATCCCTAACAAGGGAACGACCGGTCTTGTGGACGGAGTAAATACTCCTATAGAGACAATAGCGGCCATGACCTGACTTAAAGACCTATATCCAGCTGGGAGCGATGGACTAGGTGAAGACATAACAGAAGGTTCGGGGATGTCTTCGAGAAAAAGCTAGTAATCTTCACCAGAAGTAGGAATTCTCTCACTAGGAGTAGGACTGGATGAGTCCATATCTGACCCTGCCGTAAGATCTTGTAAAAGACGACGGGGACTAGGAGTTATGACAGCAGCCAAAAATGGTGATCCTGATGTAAGAGGAGGGAAGTGTTCCCCTACTCCAAATCCAAACCAAGCATTGGACAAGGGCCAATTGAACTCAACTGGTCCTCCAAAGGGAAGTTCAGATATAACCAGTCCCCCATCAGGAAACTCGGATACAACAAGCTGCTGATGCTCATCAGAGGACTGAGAGACCTCTGATGAATCGTCTGTATAAGGACTACCAGTATACGAAACTGATGGTTCCACCACTGTGACTGTAGAAAAAAAGAGGAAAAGATCAAAAACAAAGAGGCACGGGAAAAAACCAAGGCAAACAAAAACAGGCCGAAAAATCAATCTCTAAATGGGCGTGTGATCGTGGGTGATTAATTTTACCACACTGAAACTAGAAATTTACTGTTTCATGTTTTAAGAGTCTAGAAATGAGTAAAAGATGACTCTATCACTTTCAGTTTGGAAACAAGCATGAAAGTACAAGCGCTTGATGATCTTTTCAAATTTAGGGAGTCAGTAAAGATCAAAATGACTGCTTTGGTAATCTAGGCAAATCGGTGTACTAGATATCCATGAACTGCCATATACACCTTGGTAAAAATGAAAAATAAATCAACCAAGGACTTAACGTACGTGTAGGTAATCTCTCCGAATGATGTGTCTGGTATATCATGGGTAAAAGGTGACAGAGTCGGCTTCCTATAGATAAAGGATTTGCAACCTAATGGGGTCTCCCTTTATATATGCGATGGTATGGGGAGCACAAGTCCGAACTAGCACTGTCTGTAGCCAGATGGCAAGCGACAGCTACTAGGATTAAAGACGTCGGAACACGTCTCTACCATAGACTACTAGATGTTGTGTTAAGTTTTAATGTTGCCTTAGGTTAATTCAGTAAATTTTAAAGTTGATCTTCAATTTACATTTCGATTTCAAGGCCTTATCGAATGTTGGATCTCATAAAACCTCTATATGCAAACTACATGCCACAAAAATATCATTTCATTCAATGAAGAGCTATGTACGGGAGAGTTGAGAGCTTTCAAATGAAAACATAATGAACAATCGAACACATCCACTACTGTTTTCAACACAAGCTAATGAAACTAGAAAATTTTTCTCTAGAATTATATAATGCTAGTAATGCGAAGAAGTTTTCAATTTTCACTATGCCAATCCAAATGAAAAAAAATTGTTTTTGGTATTTTTCAATATATTAGACCAAATGCACTAAATAGATGAAAAACTAATGAAAACATCAATTTGAGAATGATAAAGAGAGAGCTGAAGAAAAAAAAATTCACTCAACTCAAACAAGCACAATCAAGACTCAAACCGATGACGGAATCCCTCAAAGCAAAGAAGAATCTCGAAAGAGACTCAAACAATGTGATCTAGGCTTGGAGCAACATAAAGCAAAATTGAACAAAAGAGAGACCAATCACTCAATAAACGCAATGATTCAATGAGATTTAGCAAGATGAGTGCAAAGAAGCAAAAACAAAGTTGACTGAGAAAGCAAAGACCCAAAACTCCCATGGGAGGCTCAACACACCGAAGCACCTAGAAGCCTTAGGGCTAGAATGCAAAGCTGATAGAAAAGGGCAAAAAACTGGAGGACAAGGGCTAAACACAGTAAAAAATGACTTCAAAGCACTCAATCAATTAGAAAAAAAATGAACCAGGTCCAAAAGTCAAGCTCAGAGAGCCCAAGAACAAGAAAACCCTAAAACCAAGCAAGGTTGGTGCGCCTGTTTGGCTGTAATATGTGCCAAACAGGGGATGGCACTAATGCCTAACGAGCAACAAGCGCCAGTTGGCACGACTGTCAGCGGGATAACCGCGCCAATCGATTTTACCCTAGAAAAATGATGAAAATGGACAAACAGAGACTAGATCTGATCTTCTGGGGGTTGAACAGGGGTTTAACACCAAGGAAGGTGAACCAGAAAAAAATACCAATCAAACGAAAAGCCAAAAACAAACCAATGGAGGAAATACCAACTCCCACTGGTCCCCAGTGGAGTCACCAATTTTTTGTGGAGGTAAATCCCCTCTGCGGACAGAGTCGATCCCACTAGCCCTAGAGTGGGTCTAGCAACAAACAAGACATGCTATGATACCGATTCCTAGTTACAAAAGACAAAGCTACAAAAGATAGCCTACCTCAAGTCCTACGCTGCTGTTGTCGTTGAAGAAGAAGCGCTACTTCCCGTTCCTAGCTTGACAGATCACGATCCTTTCGCTCACTGCATCCAGACACCTGTACACATGCAGAGAAGAAATGACGACATACAACGTAATAATTTAAACAAGTAACTATCAATCGGTCATAAAAGATTGAACTAAATTGCATTACACAGATAAGCAATAAAACAGTGGAACCAATAACGTAGTCAAGCATATATTAAAATGTGACAGAAAGATTACAACCGAGTTCTGACGTCGCTTTCTTCCTTTGGCAGGGCTTCCAGCGAAGCGTGTCTCACAAAGTTTTTCGGGAATTTGGACAAGGCTCTCTCTCTCACAGGGTTCTCCTTAACTATGCTTTCAATAGTCGCTCAGCTATAGTTTTCTCCCCAAATGTTCAGCTAGCTAGCAAATAGAGAGGGTAGGCCTTTATAGAAGGAGAAGGAGAGGTTAGGCTCCCTATAATCATGGGGGAGAGTCCTATCTCTTAGGAAGGTTCCATGAGAGGTGGAAAACCACTTCCTAATTAGGGAGATTCGGAGGCAAACAACCCAACCTCATTTTGATGATCCGTTCTGAAGTTGTTAGAATCAAACTTCCACCTCCTATTGTGAAAAAAAATTCCTTAATATGCTTGGCACGGGTGTAACACAGGGACAGAGCGCCAGCTGGCGTGCCCTCTAGTGTTCATTTTCCCCATTGGCGCGAGGGATGAACTGGCTACCCGCGCTAATGCCAAAACATGGGTTTTTAGGGTTTTTAAGAGGAAATTTTCTTCAGGATAATTCTTTTCCTTATGCAGAAGGATGCCATCAAGGTGTTTTCAGGACATTTTATTGTTCACAGGTCATGGGAATAGTCCTCCAATGTACGGGACGAGGGATTGCAGGGACGGTGACAAAATGATGTGTAACAAAGGCTCGAACAGTTGCAATGGAGGCCCATCTCCTGGACTATCGTGATACTTAGGAGAGGGTGGAGGCCCTGACCGGGGGGATGCCCACAAGGGGATATGATGAATTTGTAGAACTGGCCATGGAGATAGTGATGGCTCGTGAGTAGGCACATTTCCCAGCATTACATCGTGTAGCATTTGCGATAGCCATAGTTTCCCCTATTGTGACTCTTGGTGCTAATATTGGTCCATGAGACCCAGATAGAGGGTCTATGCCCTAGAATTTTCTTATGTATGTAACAGGTTAAGCACCCATTATGAGGCTGCTCCCCTGTCTTTTTGATGACATATTTTTTTCCTAGCGATGAGCCAGTGGACTCATTTTTTGTATACTGGGACATACACATATTTTTTATAAATATATATGCGAGGTGTATTTCGACAGCTTTCATGATGTGTACATGGATAATTTTATGATGTTTTTATGTATACGATGGATTTTATGTTGTTTATGGTCGATGATATATATGTGATGCATTCCAATCTAGGATATGGTTAGCTAGGTGATCATCTACATGATTTCCATATCTTAGTATATATGTAAATGTTATGTGATCAAAATTGCGGGCTAATCTTTGTGCATGCAGGTATTTCCTAAAGAGGCATGGATCACACACTTGAAAGGTTTTGTTTGACCATGATACAACCAGCTAGGAATCAAGGAAGACATGTAGATGGTGGATTCCTTGGAGGGAGGCATCGATTAAAATTCCTATGAAAACATCATATTCAACTTGATTTTTGGTGGCTGACCCGATACAAATTCCATTAGTGAGGCACGATGATCGGTCAGGAGAGTATATGGCCTAGGCAATACCATCTAGGTTTTGCGACCATCGAGAGGCACCATTAGTAAATCTGAAATGATATATTGGAAAATGATCCATATGTGACACAAGATGAGAGAGCGTGTTTTTAGAGTAATTCCATGATGAGTTTATCATCATAAAAATTTATGGTGCATACATATTTATTCTAGAGTACTGAGGACCTTATTTTATGGGTGAAATTTTTTTAGGTAGAGTCCATTGACGGGGTTTTTTAGGAATGTCCCATTGGGCTCTCATAAAAACATATGCTCCCTTAATGAGTAAATGTTTGACAATGTATGGGCCCTTCCATGATGTCTTGAACTTCCTGGGTCCTAAATCTTCTTGTGCAACATCATAGTGTATGACTAGTTCTCCCTCAGTAATGATCAAGGGGTGATATTGTGTTCAAACAATGCTTTGACCATTTTCTTGTGGGTTTCGTTATGATGGAGAGATTCTCATCGAATTTCATCGACAAGTTCTAACTATACCAACCTTTGCTCCACGGGTTTAGTATCGGTGATAATTTTGATGGTTGAATGCAAGGTGGGGATTTCACGTTCAATGGGAAGCATGACCTCCACCTCGTAGACTAATTGAAAGAGTGTGAACCCTGTTAACGCTTTGACAACTGTGTGGTATGACCATGGGGTTGAAAACACCATGTCACGCCAATTGGTTTTGTGGTTGTTAACTATACATTTCAACATCATTTTAAGGACTTTGTTGACAGCTTCTACCTGACCGTTAGACTAGGGGTAGTATGGTGATGCAAACTCATGAGAAAATCCAAGGTGTTAGGAGAACTCCTGGAATATTTCATTTTTGAAATGTTTCCCATAATATGACACCAATTCCTTGGGGACACCAAACCATGTGATGACATGGTTGAAGATACATAGTGAAATATGGTTTCCTCGGTGTTGTTGTATGTGGGCATGGATTCTGCCCATTTGGGGAAATAATCAATGACCATAACTATGCATTTGTGGTTTCCGGATGATGTGGGGTTTCGTGTCATGAAGTCTATGACCCGTTTAAAAAAGTGTCCTGCTATGATGATGGGGTGAAAGGGATCTAGAGGGGCTCGTGACTTGTAAGTGTAGAATTGGCATCACTTGCATCTTTTGATTGCTTGGATACAGTCATGAAAAAGGGTGGGCCAAAATTAACCGACACGTAGGATTTTTTGAGCAATGGCCATCGTTGAGAGGAGTTTTCCACAAGCCTTGTTGTGACAGTTTTTTGGGACTTGCTCAGCTTGATCGTGAGTTAGGAAATCTATGAATAATGGTCTTGATGCCTTGTCGGTAAAATACATCCTCTAAAAGAAGTATCGAGGGGGCTAATGGTGTATGCACCTTCGTTCATTGCGAGTGAGCTGAGCTTTGAACTTTTGAGTTCGTAAGAAGAGTAGGATATCGTTTTACCAAGGGACCTCCATTATCACTAAGAAAATATGTTCTTCAATTAGTGCATCATTAACGGGGGATCCTTGGGTATCTGTTGGGAGATCTGTGATGAATTCGGCAAGTATGAGTTCCTTTTTGCTTTTAGAGGAGTTAAATTGCAGATCAAATTCTTGCAGTATAACTACCCATCAGGAGTATTTATGATTCATCATACGACAAGTGAGAAAATATCGCATGGGGTTGATAGCTACTACGACGATGGTGGTTCAAAGGATGATATAGTGTCAAATCTTTTGTAATCCATGTAATAGGGCTAAAGCTGTTTTTTATTTTGGCTCATACTTTAATTCAGGCCCAGATAATTTCTTTATTACGTAATAATTTATGTGTTCCCTATTGCCTGGTTCATCCTGGACTAGCACCCAAAAAATGGCTATATTTTATGCAGATAGATATAGGGTGTAATCCTTATTGTGGTTGGGTGGCCTGATCAAAGGAACTAAAGAAAATGTGTCTGGTAATGCTTCAAATTATTTTGGGGCCTTTTCAACCCATTGGAAATGGATGTCTTGATGAAGGAAATGCAAGAAGCCTGCATGCAAGTGGCATAGACGGGGACAAAACATCGTAAGAATTTGGCCTGACCCTGCAGGATTTGTAACTGCTTCAATGTTTCTGGAGGTGATACTTATTTGATTTCCTGGACTTTAATAGGGTTGACGCTAATACCTTGATGGGAAACAATGAGTCCTAGAAATATTTCAACTTTAACGGAGAAAACACACTTGATAGGGTTCAATCATAGGTTATATTGTCGACATCGTTGAAAAACCAGGCGAAGGTCTTCCAAATGGTCAACATGCATCTTGGATCATACAGCGAGGTCACCCAAATAGGCAAGGATGAGATGATCCAAGTCCTGAAATATGTAGTTCATGGACCATTGGAAAGTGGCACCAACATTTTTAAGACCAAATGGCATAAATTGGTATGTGAAGGTACCCCAAGGGATGGTAAACGCGGTTTTGTATCGATCAGTGTGGAAAATCTAGATCTGATTATAAGCAGAGAATCAATCCATAAAGGATAAAGCCTCATGACCAACACAAGCATCTATGAATTGGTCAATGAATGGTGTGGGGTAATTTTCCTTGGGACAAACTATGTTCAGATCTCAAAAATCAGTAGAAACGTGGATGGTGCCCTATTTTTTCATGACGGGTACAGGGTTAGAAACCCAAGACATGTAAGTGATCGATTAGATAAACCCAATGTTATGGAATTTATCTATTTCATGTTTGATTGCTTCTACCTTAGAAGGGTGTAATTGACATTGTTTCTATCATACAGGAAGGGCATCAGGCCATGTGTCAATATGATGTTCCACAATAGTGGGACAAATGCCTGGTATCTCTAAGTAATCCCATGCAAAAATATCCCTATATTCTTGTAATCGGGAGGTGTATGAGGCTACTTATTCTGGAGAGCACGTTTCCCCAAGGAGATTTCTTTAACCTTTCCAGGTTTTTTCGAAATATTCACTTTAACGGAAGGTGAAATATTTGACATGTTTCCTTCCTAAAATGCGTCAGGTGTTGGGATTCGATTTTTGAACAAATCTACTTTTCCTGATGGTAGGAAATATTTAGATTCAATGGTGTAAATATCATGGGTTGGTGTGATGCTAGGCATGAATGCTTTTTCAGGTAGAAAAAATGAACGATGATGCATGGCATCCCATGGAAATTCAGGTTCTGTCGTGGCATCTGGAATATCTTCATATGAGTGAAAAAGACTATGTAAAGGTGAATTGGTTTGTGCAAGGCCGTTCGGAGGAAATTCAGGCCTTGCAGTGCTAGTCGACAAGAAATAATTTGATTTAGTGGTTAATGTCGTAGAACCAAGTAAAGTTGATAAAGCCCAGATAGGATGGGCATGCACCGTCAATGGTACTACTACTGGTATAGTAGTTGTAGTTTTCTCGACACCAAAAAATGATGAGAAAAGCATTAGGGGAATTTTTAGGTCTAAAATGGGCCTCCTAAGAAAAATGTACAACCAAAATAAACTTTATAAGAACCAATAGGATTCAAGATGATGATGTCAACCATGGGGGATGATTCACCATTTTTTAAGTAAAAGGGTAAAAAGATTAAAAAATAATAAAATAATAAAGCTACCTTTTCAACTCGTATTTTCAAATTATCTCCCAAATTTTTTACTCAAATTTCGAGCGAGAGTACTCGTTGAATGAAAAATTGAATTCCTCATCCAAGGAGTACCCATATTTCATACTTTCGATGGACCCTGCTATGCGAAAAATGAGAAATACATGAAAAAAAGTGATTGCAATCAAGTTTTTCATGTATTTATCATTTTTCATGTAGTAGGGTCAATCAAAAGTATGAAACATGGGTACTCCTTGGATGAGGAATTAAATTTTTCACCCAATGAGTACTCTTGCTCGAAATTTGAGTAAAAACTTTGGGAGATAAGTTGAAAATTCAAGTTGAAAAAGTAGTTTTTTTCTTTTTTCCCTCTAAAATTTAATGATGTAATCAAATCTTACTTTATTATTTCCACTATTATTTTATAATTTCCTTAGGAGGCCCATTTTAGAGCTCAAAATTTCCCTAATGAGCACGAATAATGGTTCCCACAGATGATGAGATGAATTATATGTGATTTTGGTGGAAGAATTTGCATAATGATTGGTTTGTATTGAGTGAGGGGGGGTTCCTATGACCTTGTTGGTGTACAAGGGGAAGATGTATCCTCCTCAATAGGCAACTACCACTAAATCCTAAGATGTTGAAATTTTTGTAACGTAGGGCATGCTTATGTGCCATGAGAGCGACTAGTGATAATGTCGTACACAGGGCAAGTACTTACTAATTAAATGGTGTGTGAGCCAGTACTACTCACGGCGTAAGACGACGATGCTTGGTTGGGTTCATGAGATGGGGTATTTTTGTGTCTTTTCCATCTTCAAGTCTTAGTTTTAGCATAATGTGTATTCCTTAGGTGTTTTTTTTTAACGTTTATCTGGTTGCTCGCAATCGTGGAAGATATTGACAGTTCTTCGTTTGATGAAATTGGGAGCATATGCAAAAATATCAATGAGTGATTTTCTCTTGGTTGGAGAGGTGTATTTAGGGGATATGGGTTACTATGCAAAAAATATTAGCAAACCTGGCCAACTCCCAGCATTAGTTAACCAGGTGGTTGGGTTTAACGCATAGGGCACATGGGAGGTTTGGTTTAGACCATGCTTTCTTGGGCTTTTTGTCTTTTTCCCATGTCTAGGTCGGTGATGGTGAAAATCGGTCGACATGGCTTCTGCTAGTTTTTTCTCTTCAAATACGCATAAGATGGACCTATATGCTTCATTCCCTTGAGTTGTGGTACTTTATGAAAGTTATGAGTCTGAATTGACTAAGTCAGAGTATTCAACGATGAACCAACACATGAATTATAACATATAGCAGAATCCAGAAAAGTGGAGACAATGTTGTACATGATGGTTGCTTCCACATGTTAACACAATTCTATGCTTAGTCATGAGTGTGTTTTAATTTTTTTGTTTTAGGATAAAAATTTGTAAATTTCAAAAAAAATTAGAACATTGTCTGAAGTTCCAGTATCGTTTGTTTTAGCCCTGTCGAACAATCTGTTTTAATTATGTTTTATGTTTTTTTTTCCTTTACCTGATGCTACTAGAAGTTCTGGTAACCTCCCCTATTTTTTTTTTTTAAATTAGAAAGTGCATCCGCTTTTGAGTTAGCCACGTGTTCCCTTCATCAACTAAGATTTAAATATATTAATCATGAGCCATGTCATGTGATAGGAAAGGTTATACGTTTTAGTGATTTCGAGTTAAGTTTTAGTCATATGTAGAGGAGTTAGGTGTCAATCTGTAATAACGAATAACCAACCGATGTTTGTCTTGTATGTCAGCCTGAGTCGCTATATGCACATGTCAAGATACATATCTAGTGTCAAGGTAGATCATGGATTTGTGATTTAATGTGGTGACTGTTTGGTTAATCACGCATGGGAGTTGTCAGAATTTTAGGCCTGCCATAAAATACAATGGAGGTGACTCCCAACTCCAATACCACTCAGCTCGAGCCACCTATAGTGGAGAATCTAAAACAAAGGAGGCAACCAAAGATATCATGAAGTGTGTTATACAGTTCAGGATATTTCCCATTATGAAAATATTTTATGCATGGATAAGTGAACCAACATATCATTTTAAATCACAGAAAGAAAGGGAAAGCAATCAGTTTTTGAATTTGGCTATTGGTGAATGAGCAGTTCTAGTGAGCAACTTGAAGAGGGAGACTCGGTTTTTTGACTGTTTTCATTGAAGATACAAAAACACCTGTTAAGTAAGCTCTCATAATCTTCACACCTATCATATTATAAGAGACAACATTATTTATTGTTGAAGATGACTAAGAAAGGAGGAAAACTTAAGCGTATTGAACCTTAAGGAGCTGATTTAATAGATGCAAATCCAAATGTGAGGAGGTTATTTGTACAGGATGGGTGGTATGCATTTTTTTAAATATTAGGAATCTCTCATATAGGAGTAGATAAGGAATTTGATCTCTCATTTGATGGACAAGAAGCAAATTTTAATGGCCTCAGATTGCAGGTATCAGTAGAGTCCATTGTTGACTCTTTCCACCTTCCACAAGAAGGAGAAAAATGGTTCAAAAGCCAATTTATCACTGGAGGAGACCTCAACAGCTTCAGTAAGGATGAATACAGAGACCCTATATGGGCTAAAGGGATTCCTAGCAGTTATCTCAAGGATGAATGGGCTGAAACTGTCAAGCTCATCAAGATATACCTTACTTGTGAGAGGAGGTATACTATTGTTTTTCTTTATTACATGAGGTTTTTGTTTCACATTACAAGTATGAAGACCCTCAACCTACCTTTATTTCTGTTGAAAATATTTACTAAGATTTCAGCTAGGATAAAAACCCATGAAACAACTTCAAAATATAGCCTTTATCATCAAGATCTGATCAAGGTGTTGGTTGTTGAAGAACTCAGAAAAAGAAGCCAGTCATGGGAGCACTTCCTATTTTACAGGTCAGGTCAAACTACACCTACACAGAATATTCTTGCTCATCTATTTCCAATTTCACAACAACATTCTCAACCTGCCAAGCAGAAGGGAAAAATTCATAAACCAACTACTTCATTAGTTGGTAAAAGGATTAAAAGAAAAGCTAAGAAGGAGAACATCTACAAAAAGGCTAAAGTAAAAAAGGAAAAGGCTCCCCTAACCAAAGTTGAAGAAAAGCTCGAGAAAGGAGAAGGTTCATCTACTAGAAAGCCCAAATTAATGAATATTGTGCCTCCTATTTCTCCTTTTCCCAAGGTATATGCTAGATCAAGGAGAGGAAAGAATACAACTGCTAAAAAATCAAAAGAACAAGTTTTGTCGAAAGTTCCGAAAGAAAACATTCAGAAAAAGGTTCATAAGGATTATCAACCCACCAAATCATATGAGGAGCTCCTGAAGGATGTAAAGTATGATATTAGCAGTAAGAGAAGACAAAAATATGCAAAACAAGTTATTGGTAGCAAGAAAATACATACAAGGGCCAGCAACAAATTTAGGCTGAAATATAAAGCCATGAATAACCCAAGTTTGTTGACAAAAGTTATAGATATTGAGAGGCAGTCTGAAGGGTTATAGACTGTAACTCCTTCAATTTCAGATTCTAGTGGTTCCAAGAAGAAAGATAAAGGTAAATCCCCTTTAGACCAGCAAGCAAGATCCTCTAAAAGAAGAAAAATCTAGAAGAGAAAAAGAACATTTCAAAAGAGACAGTTGCCACGACCACAAGGTCAAAATAAGGAGTTGACAGACAAACAAATTTGGACTAGCTTGCAGGAGTTGTGTAACTCATATGGAGGAGAGGTAAAGGGATGTCCCAGTAAAATACTTTTTTTACTACTATTTATATTTTTTGAACAGCTCAATTTTCATAATGTTTAATTCTGCACAAAGTTTTTCAAGTATCTTCATGTGAATTTTTGAAAAGGAAATAGAGCACTATCGGAAATTCTGATAGCATTACAGTTTTTGCGCAGTTACAGGTTTTTAATCGAAGTTCTGGTAGCATCTGTTTTAAATGATTATTAACAGTTGTTAGCAGAAATTTTGAGCTAGTCCAAGAATGATAAGGAATCCTAATGATATGGATATGTCAAGTGATGGCTGATAAGTATTTTTTGAGGTTGTTAAATGTCACATTTAATGAAGACGCATGGTTTTTAAAGAATCAAGGTCATGGTGAGACAAATCAGCAGAAAAGGAGGCAGGTTGCTAGCACACTTAGCAACACAAATCAAACTATCTTTTTTTTTCCTATCTACATCTGTCCTGTTGGTTATATTTCGATAGGATATGTCTTTAATGTCATATAAATCCTACATAATGAGGAAGAGTGGATCCATATTTTTAGGAGAGATGGAGTTGGTACCTCTCTCTATAAATATCATTTGTAAATGTCATTTCAGGGTTGGATTTTGGTCGACCAGAAGACTTTTCATAATAAAGAAAACTCCTTTTGTACTTCATGATGGAGGACTTTTTGTTTCAAGGAATATCTAATGGATGGTGTGTTCCTCTTATTGTTTTATTCATCTAATTTATGAGTTGAAGCAACCAACAAAGTATGAGTAAGAGAATTGTCATCTAGTGTTTAGTGTTATGCAAATCATCTATATGTTGTGTAGAGCATGCTAGTGAAGGTTTCATGAAGGATTTATGAGATTCTTTATGCATGTGTTTCACTTTATAAATGTTTTTTCCTTTACATAAAACATATTTTATGTCAAAAATCCAGTCTTATAGCTATGTGACTAATTTAGGATATGCATATTTATTAGATTGAGTACCATCCATTTGTCACCTTTCATTTGTTACAATATTCTCCCCTATACTACCAATTTATCCATACAATTTATATTTTCCACAACTTTACAAACACATGAAAGTCTAAAAGAGTAAAAATCATTTCAAACTCTTTAAAAATTCATCCCACCACTCAAAACCTTTTACTTTGAAATGAACTATGATGTGTAAATCTTACTCCTTTACATTCAAGGAGTGATTCCTTGCGCTAAAGCCCAGATTTGGAAAGTATGACATGTGTGCCTAGATAAGTTTCTTTTGGAAACATGGTTGACTTGGTACCAGCGATTAAATTTCCTTAATTCTTGGCATTGAGTGATCAAATGATCAAGTTCATTACACAAGGCATAGATTGGGATGTGAGGTCTAGCCTTTGTTTGTCTTCTTGGTGCCTATGGGCTTGTACATGGTGGGTACGAGCATGATGTTATTTATTTTTGTATGTACAAGATGGGCTTGGATCCATCCTCCCCTATCTGCATGGGTTTTGTAGATGGATCCTGGGAATTGGATTGCACCAGTGTGTGTAATGCATCTCTATATCAATAGATTTTGGGCAAATGATATGTATAATGCTCGTACTCCACGCATATATCGCATGCATAGTTGGTACGCAATGCCTTACTTTGTACATTTGTGAAATTTTATCTAGTAGGTGGATTTTGGGTGACATTCATACTTTCAGCATGTAGAAGAGCTTTCAATTCTTGTAACTTTGAGTAAGTTTTGGTAGGATGGCCAACTACATTTCATAATGCATAAGGTGGAGATTTCCTAGGAATTTTAAGAGCGTTCACCTTCTTCCCTTTTTTGTTCTCATTTTTAGTGGCACCGACTCGTGTTGCTATGGGTGCTTCTTGAATCATGATGGCCTCCTTGGAGGTGAAAGGGATGACTATTGTAGAGGTGATACCTGAGTTCCTAACATGGCCGGTGGGGCCAAATACCAGACAGGTATCACAAGAGCCATGTTTGGAGATGTAAGGGTTTCCAATACTTGGTGTGATAAAAACCAGGCGAGGGATATAAAAAGGGGGTTTGGGTGATGTCATGTCGGAGAAATGATGAGTCAATAACAGTGACACTCGTGTTGTCGAGCTTTGGTTCCTGAATCATTTGGTTGTTTGATGAACTCATCATGCACACCATAGCTCCTGTAGTTGTTGAAGCTTCTCCTGGAAATACAGGAGGTTCTCCAAGATATGTTCTGAGGATCGTGGATTTTTTGAATTGACAGGGAGAAAAATTTGTGTATGTTGTAACCAACTCTGCATAAGACTCTACATATGGTAGCACATCTTCAAGGGTTGTTACTAGTTTCTTCTCCTAATATGTGAGTTAGTCGATAGTAACGAATTTCCCTTCATGGGGAAACATCATCACTCTAAATACCGAGGATGTTACCACAGTCATTGTGCGCATATAACGTCATCCAAGAAGGATGTTATAATTCAACAGTGCATCTAAGACTACAATGTAAATGAGCATAGTATTTCCGATGAGATCTACTGGTACATCTTGAAATAGACCTACACGGGCAGAAGGGCGCCCATCACATGCTCTAATCATGATGTTGGATGGTTTTAGTTCCATAGATACTAACTTCTTCCAAACAATTTTTGACATAATACATGTGGATGCTCCTTTTTCCACGATGCAACGATGAATGGTGATGTTCTAAATTGAAACAAGGATTTGAAAGGTGACTAGAGAAGGGAGTCATGGGCTCGCTTTATCTAGGTCAAAAACCATTAAGTTGGAATCAGAAGGTTCGATCACATCTAATGTGAAAAGTAGAGCTTTCCATTGGGATGGGAAAGATTACGTGACTTCTAATGTTGACATAGATGAGGGTGATTGATCCAAGTCATCCACTATGTTGTAGCTATGATAAACCTTCGAATTATATCTTGTGCACCTCATGGAACCTTTTACCATTTTTGGCATAGGTTCTATAAGTACCCTAGGAATGGCCAATGGTTTTATAGGCATGTTCGTGCTTGAGGAAGATGGGTTAGTCTCTGGGGGAGCTTCATAATTTCTATTTTGCATTTGCAGGAGAATGTCTTCTCCTACCATGTAAATATTGAAATTAGAGTTGTTATGAGTGTTCCCTCCGAGATTTTTTGGTTGGGGTGGTTGATTTTGTTTAGTATTAACCACTCCTTGATGGGGGAAAGGTTCCTGCTTTACTACATATTGCAGGCTCTGCCCCCATTTTCCCATAGTGCCCTGAACTCTTTTTAACTTGGGGAACTGATGATAATGGTGGGTGTAATGACTGTATTCCCCATATGGCACAAGAGTTATTTTTCCTTATACTAGTAGTTTTGTTTTTCCTTTAATATTTGTTGTTGTTTTGTTCCTAGTTCTGATTTCGGTTGGGGTTTCCCCCAACCTATATTCACGGGGGTGTTGCTGATTGATGCCCCCCTATCCAGGATCTCCATTTGGTTTTCTCTTTAGTTTTTTCTTAGCAACATTTGGGGGTTTTATCACTCCAGTAAATTCTTAAGCTGTGGGATTTTGGTTATTAGTCAAAGAATACTAGAGGTAACCACAAACCTAGTTCAAACTCTAGGATCTAGCCTTCCTAGGGTTCAGAGAGGGCTCTCTCTTTCAAATTTACTTTGTTTTATTTTTTTGAATATTATTCAAGTTATTAAAGTGAAATTTGGTTTGGTTTTGTTGGATTTGGTAGGAAAATTTCACTTGGAGGGTAGATAGAGGGAAATCTACTTGTCCATTGGGCTATGGAGTCTAAGTCAAGCTAACAGAACTGGGATCAAGGCCTAAAAGGTCAAATGTCTGCAGCACAAGATAGATAACCCTTGGAGATCTTGGAAAATTGGTTTTTGAGGTGGTATGATCAGGATAAAGGGCACTTAAGAATCCTTAAATCCAGAAAAGGGAAGTAGAAGATAGAGGTCAAAAGGGAGAGGGAGAAATTAAGAATTCCCTACACCAAAAATCAGAAGAAAACAAAGAAATGATAACTAGTTAAAAACAGGGTGCTATTAAAATGTCCTGTAGTAATATTCCTAGTTATACATTCAGATTTAGAATTAAAATGCAGATGTATGCATGTAACAAAATAAGATAACAATGACAAGTTTAAGAGAGTACTTCATTCCAGATATCTTATAACAGGGATCCTGAAGTATGATGCCAAATAGGTGATCCATTTTTCTACTCAAAATCGAAATCCAAAGCCTCCAAGTCAACAAAATATCTATAGTAATCTCCAACAATTTTATTCCACACCAGAATACTTCAAAGAGTGAAGTACTTATACATAATGTTTGACAAAATATCCTAGATGACTTCTAGGAATTAACTTAGGAAAATAAAATATCTTACAACAATAATAGTGATAACTGCTCAACAAATTAGCAAGTTGTCCTAGTTTATTCAAAATAGATAGAAATTGTTTTAAGGTAAGAAGCAGGTGGCTTCTTATGTGTCTTCTTTGTTGGCTCTTTAGATATTTTTTAGAATCTAACTTGCCTTCACTGATACTCTTTCTCGCTGATACTCTTCCTCACTGATACTCTTTCATTTCGGATCATCTTTATCTTCAGTAAAACTGTTTTACTCCTATAAAATCTATTTTGACTGTGAAATTAGTAAACATATTTTTCCTTCTTCATTTGTTTACCTTTCATTCTTCATAGCAAATCAGTCAATGCTTGCCACTCCTCATTTTTAGGAATTCGAATATTCTTGAGTTTCCTAAGATTCTCATCAGCCTCAGTGTATCTAGAAAATGTAGGCTTGATGACAAATAAGTGCTTAATTTCATACTGCAAATAAAACAAATCTTCAAAAAAATTTAGCAATACTTTTCCTATGGGAATACCTTGACCTATTGGCTTGTTCATCTGCTCCTTGGCATGTTCTCTTATCTTTTTGTCATAATCACTCTGAGGCATCAACTTATCATTGATAACCATGATATCAGGAAGTCCCTTTTGCCTTAAATTGGTGAATTTAACCATGAATCTAGTGATAGCAGTATTCATTCCTTCACATTTCTCTTCAAGCTGCCTCATTAAATTTCTTTTGGCGATAACTTTCCTAATTTCTAGGATATTTGTTGTCCTGTCATTGACTTTTAATTCTTCAAGCTCCTGTCTATTCTTGTTGTTGAGAAAATTGATTAACCTAACAGCCTTTTCTGGTTTATCAACCAAATCTGCTTTTGTCTTTTGGATCTCTTCCTCGGCTGCCAATAGTAACTTTATCTACTCAAAAATTACCTGAATTGAAGGCCAAACATCATGGATGGCTTCAATTACATTATTCCATAGGTAATTTTTAATATATGATATATGATCCTTGAGAGTTAATTCTTTTTGGAGATTCTTTACCTCTTCACTCAATCTGTGGGCATTTTTTTCATGTATTTTAGCATCTATCTGAGTTGATTTGTTTGTATTCTCAATATTTTCAATTATTTTTGTCAATCTGTTGATTTCATTGGTCTTTAAGGACATTTCTTCCATTTCTTTTACTATTTGACTGCCTTCATCTATAGGTACAGCAACAACTTTGTTGGCAAAGATTTAGATTCTTCTTGAGTTGTTGAAGAAATGGCATGGCAACGCTGTTGTTAAGCGATTAATTCTTTAGTGCCAACTTTTCTCATAAAGTTGAAACCTTTGCTGTTTTATGATGGCCCAGGATTCTTGTAGGAATATTTGGTTCTTTAACTATCTCCTTTTCTTGGACAACTTGATCCATACATTGCTTCTTTATGAGAGGATGCTCACCTTGAGGAAGCTTGAGTTGTTTCTCAA